>JASAND010006542.1:0-13979 GCA_030248195.1 Trissonchulus latispiculum
CATATGGCGACCCTGACAGGACAGGACAGGACAGGACCCGACCTCCCCCATACCCAAAAGATTCCCAAATTTTACCATTTTTACTCTACATAAATTTTCAATAAAGATTCCGCCTTTGCCGGATTTTTAACAAAATTTTCACTGTTTTAGACTAAAAACCACTTAAAATTAGTCATTTTTAGCAGTTTTTCCACAAAAAACCCCAAAAATTCGAAACACTTTTCCAAAAATATGCAACCCCATTTTGGCTAAGCCAACGGAGATTTGGGGTGCGGGGGCACCAATCTATCCGAAATTGTGTAATTAAAATTTGGAGTAAGTCAACGGAGTAACCTTAAAAAATTGCATTTTCTCTGATATTTGTGATCAAACTATTGAGTAGGAGAAAATTATTGAAAGTTTTGGCCATTGTTGAATTAATCTCTTCATTATCTGCAAAATAATACCGATAACACCAACATATGTTGATTCAATAGCTATGCTCATTAATTTATACTGCTGCACTAATCAACTAATCACTAGTAATTTATTAGTAATACCGTTTTGTGCAACGGGCCCACCCCCACCCCGCAAATCAGACCCTGCTCGCAAACACAAGCAGTGCGTGCGCGAATTTTGTGAATGCTTCTAGCTTTATAGAACACAAACATAGCGCACAAAATTCTTTGAAGCGATGGGTCTAAATTTGCCGGGGGGGGGGTGGGCCGTTTGCGAGCAGAGCATAGTTTTTGCTCTGATAAAGTGTGGCATAATAGTGGCATACTCTTATATTATGTACCCTTAGTCTTGCAATTACCAATTACCATGCGAAAAATTTTCCGGGTGCGGGGGTGTGGCTTGTCAGACGTCTAGGTGGGTGATTTTTTGTGATTTTTTTTGGGTGAGTTTTGTGAATATTGCTTTGCGATATATACAATCCAATTGATAATCCAATGCGTGTCTAAAACAGTTTTCTAGTTGGTTGCATGAGTTGAGAGAAATCCGTTTTCAAAACATTCTGGTTTGCAACTTTCAAAATATAACATTTTCGTTGCTGTGCATAGGCACAGATGCCGCAGAGAGCTCACCGTTGGACATAACATGTGCTTTAGGACTGCAAATATAATCAATACTGGACTGACGGAGCAGCGCTGTTGAAACTGTCGAAATCTTACAATATTTGATTTTTCGAAAAGTGGCCAGTTTTGGATCTCGAAAGTCAATTTTCGCTGTTATTTCTTAAACCGTAAGGAGTCGAAGAATAGGCTTAAAGAGTGAAGTTGTAGGTCTTGGTGAGACGATTCGAATGATTATTGATTATAATGGGTCCGTCACGTTTAACTCCGCGAGGAATGTAGTCTTAGTCAGGACTAACAGCAATTAGTCTTGACATGTCCGAGACAAAAAATTTTGCTTGTCTCGACATGTCCGAGACTAATTTTTGTCCGGACATATCCCACACATTTTAGTCCGGACAAAACAATTTAGTCTCAGACATGTCCGAGACTAATTTTGGTTTGTCCGAGACAAAGAATTTTGCTTGTCTCGACATGTCCGAGACTAATTTTTGTCCGGACATATCCCACACATTTTAGTCCGGACAAAACAATTTAGTCTCAGACATGTCCGAGACTAATATTATTTTGTTCGAGACTGCGTTTTTGACTGTCCGGACACATTTCAAAGAAAACTGTCCAGAATAAATTAGTCCGGACATCTTGTCCGGAAAAGTCTAAGACACTTGTCTACGAACTTGTTTCCGAGACAAATTGTCCGGACAATAGTCCACACAAATTACTAATTGTCCGGACTAATTGCAACATGCCCTTTCGTTCTAATAATTGTCCGGACTAAATTTCGCTTGACAATGGCAGTTAAATATTTGGTCCGACAACTGTCCACACAGTTGGAAATTAACAAATTTTTAGTGAAATGATAGCTAGCCAGCTTTAGTTAGCTATGCTATTCTAAGTCGGGGTTTGGATGGAAGTAGTGGTGACGTTGGTGTACCAGACAAGGCTACACAAACACAGTTTCACCCCCTGTGACTGTGAGATCCCCCCACGGTAAGGTCAGGCCGCCCTCTCCCCCTCGGCCTCTACTACTCCCCCCCAAGCCGAGCGACAAGAAAATGTGTGTTTTTTAAAAAAAATCCTGAAATTCGCTTTTCACAGTATTAACACATTTTTAACGGTTTCTGCAGCATTTCCAACTATATTTAGCATTTGTCGCGTGTTACAGCAGAAAAACAAAACTACAATTGCTTGCTTAGTCCTTACAAACGATATTCCAATGTTCTGACTCTGAGCTTCAAATATTTGCGTTGAAGACGTTTCTTTGCGCTATAGGCACAGTTTCCTTAGAGGGGTTGGGGGGGTATCCCCCCCAAAATTTTCGACCAAATTTACCCCCCCCCCCCCAGATTTTTAGACTATCCCTCCCCCCACTTTTAGCTACCCCCCCGAACCCCCCCAACGATTTTTGGACCCAAAAAGTTAGCTAAATTTGGTCGAAAAATGGTCATTTTTTGAAAAATTTTTCTAAAATTTTGGCCTAAAATCGCTTTAAAATGGTGCAAAAACGCCTAAAACGTTAAGAACAAGCCTTATTTTGATGAAAAAAGGGCTAAATTACAGATAATTTTGCATTTTTTGGCCACTTTTCGAAATTTCTGAGGTCGGAATTCTGGGGGGGGGGTTGCGGGGGTATATACCCCCATCACATTTCGGAGGTCGGCCAAGATTTACCCCCCTCCCAGACCCAAAGTTCCAGGGAAACTATGGCTATAGGGTCTGGGAGGCAGAGCCCCCCATATCGGAAAAATATCGGGGAAAAATTTGTAGTCAACACTATTATTCCGGTTTTTTTCCGATTTTTTTCCAGGAAAAATTTTCCTGTGTAGGCTTAACTTAGAATTTCGGTTCTGGGTCCCTGGGTGCAAAGTAGCTTCCTTGGGCATTTCTCTTAACACTGTATAATATATATAGTCAGGTTCCCAAAAAAACCAGTGATAAAGTTCCCAAAAAAACAGTGCCAGATCTCCCATCCCAGGTATATACTTTGACCGTTTCGAGCCAAATTTGGCGCATAGCAAGTAGAAGACCTTAGTATAATAATATATCAGTTTGGGTTATATACATAGGTGAACCAGGCTACAGTTTACCCCCTGTGAGACCCCCCCCCACGTAGAGGCCAGACCCCCCACTCCCCATACCCGACCTCGACTACTCCCCCCCCAAGCCGAGCTCAGACCCCCCTCCCCCCCTAAAATGGGGTGTAAACAAGAGAAAAAATGCTAAATTTTTGCAAAAATTTTTGCAATTTTTCCAAAATTTTTTGAAAAAATTGTCTACGCTAAGAAATAGGTTTTAAAACGCAATACGAGTGGTTTTTTATCAGATTTATGTCGAAAATAGTCGATTTTATGTCCAAAAAGGGCCATTTTTAGCTGAAAAAAATTTGGGTACAGTTTGGGTACAGTTTTTTTGAAAATTTCCGATTTTTGAGACCCCCCCAAGCCAGATTTGGACTTTTTACTCCCCCCCCCAACCCAAACAGGTGGTACACCTATGGTTATATACATAGGTGTAAGGTGGGGGGGGGTTGGGGGGGGGTAGCCCCCCCCCCCCCAGCCTATTTTCACCCCGACCCAAAAACTTTTGGGGGGGACGCCCCCCCCCCAGGGGGGGGGGGGGGGGGGTAGTCGCGCCAATGGCGCGAAAAATGGCCACAAATTGAATATTTTTAGGGTAAATTTTTGAAAAAATTTTCAAAATTGTCGAAATTTTTGGCTTAAACTGTTTATTATTATGAGAAATACACGTTTTTAACTGTATTATGGATCTTATGACTCAATATTGACCTTATTTTGGACTTGGAAACATGTTGGCAATCAAGTTTTTGAGTTTAAAACCACTGTCTAATGTTAAAATTACTTTATGGTTAGATTTTTTCATCATTAGAAACGGCTGAAAATGCGATTTTGGCATAAAAAATGAAAAATTTTTTTGGGGGCGGTTGGGGGCAGTGGCGGATCCAGGGGGGGGGGCCCGGGGGCCCGTGGCCCCCCCCATTGCGATTTGGGCCCCCTCCTTTGACATTCCGGGCCCCCCCTAGAAAATCTTTTCAGCTGTTTGTAATGCATATTTCGAGTGAAAATTAAGCATAATTTTAATAAATGTCACAAATTTTTAAAAAATTTCGCCTGCGGCGCACTCATATTTCTGTGCTGCTTTATTACGTACTTAGTTCTGTGACAGAACTTCTGTCTCTTAAAGTGTCTTCTATTTTGTTTCCTTTCCTGTTTTGTAAGTATATAATTGTACTCAACGCCTTCAGTTTATTTTATGACTATATATATATATATATATACCGGCTTATATATATATATACGGGCATTTACAAATTTTATTTTACTTTCATAACGTATACGTATATATAAATGGGCAATGCAAGATTGATAATTGGCAGCTTCTGAAAGTGTTCTAAAATAAATCGTGGAAGTGAAAAATTCTGAGAAGCATCCAATTCCCGTTTTGGTTTTCCACTGATCGATTATACAACTCGATAACTCATCTCATCTTAACTATATAATCTTTTTAAACATTTGAATTGCTGAATTTTCCATGATTTCAAAAAATTCTTCAACTTCTGGGGGGGCTCCGCCCCCCAGACCCCCCGTTTCTCACATTATCTTTGTTGCCCTTGTAACTTGTCCTCTTTATTGCCACCATTCCTTGTATATACTTACACGATTTTACTGCAAGTTTTTCACGTAAGTTACTATATATATATGTATATAATATATATATGTACATGTACATCTCCATTTTATCTATTTAATCTTTTCAAAAGTTTGCATGACGGATTTTTTTCCAATTTCAAAAAATTCTTCAAAATTCGACTTGATAGTCCCCAACTTGGCCTAGGTCCCCGGGGGTCCAAGTTGGGGATGTGGACTATTGTTACAGGTAAGTCCTCAGAAATTTTATAGTGTACTTAAAGAAAATACACGTTAAAACGGTGCCAAATCTGCTATAAACGTCGGCCAAAGGCGTTTGGCGCTCAAAGAAAAGTTATCGGAACTTATACCTCCAGACTCACCATGTCATGGTGGTCCAAGGTAGTCTAAGTGGACTGCCGTGCTCAGGCTAGACCCTTGGGCTCTACCAAGTACCATGTAGTATTGGTCGGTTATGGGCTATATGTATGAGATTTGCCCTGCCTCTTCTCTGCCAGTAGTAAAGAGGGTGGTTTTTTTATTTGGGAACGCTGGTTTTTTTGGGAATCGTTCCCAAAAAAACCACCAAAATTTTTTAATTACTCAGGACTGCCAGGGAGGCAGGCTAGGGGGCATATGTGCCGGACAGAGCCTTATGCATACGCACCCTAGTTGGGCTGTCCCACCTCACCCTGTAAAACTTTGGGGCAAAAACTGTCAACTGGTTTTATTTGGGAACCTGACTATAACTCCAGGAAGCTAGGAATTCACTTATTCGGTGTCATTTTGTTCTAGTAAGCACAACGCAAACAATTTGGCATAGTAATGGCATTTGGCATCTGGTCATGTGACTTGGCCCAGGGTCCCGTGAAATTGGCCATGGTCACGTGAGTGGTCAAAAATTTTATTTCGAGCCCAGGAAGCCTAAAAACGCCTATATAGGTTTTTCGGGGCGTGGAATTCAAATTTAGCAGTAGTTTTCATGTAACTTTAGCCCACATATGTGATCCTGACCACCACCTGAGTTCGGAGGGTCGGAGGTCATGCCTAACAGCTGGTGAGTGGGTCAGACGGGTCTAAGGTACCTAGAAACATGTGCTTGTGCTATATAGGTTTTGGGGTCGCAAAGCTAGAATTTGACGTTAGTTTTGCTGCAGAAGCCACCACGCATCTTTTTACAAAAAGTTGTGGGTGATTTTTTTGCGAAAAAGTTCGCACAAAAAATCACCCGCCGTGGGCCAGCCCAGAGGTCATGACAAGGTATCCAATATATGGCTAGATAGTGCAGAGTGTGGACATTGTGGTCTGCATAATATGGGTTACCTAAGCGAAGTCCAAAGTGAGTATGTCTGGCATTTTTTAGGGTTTTGAAAGTGGAGGGGCGCCCCCCTATGGAGGGGGAAGTGGGGGGGGCTTCCGAAAAGTGGGGGGGCGACTCAAAGGTAAAATATACCGAAATTTTTAGCGAAAAATTAGCATTTTTAAGGCAAAAACGCAAAAATCGCTGTTTTTAAGCTTAAAATGAGCTTACAAGTCCATAAATTAGCTAAAAATTGAGAAAATTTTTGAAAATTAATTTGACCTCAAAAACCTAATTTTTTGACACTTTTGGGCAACCCCCAAAAAAGTGGGTGGGGGCTTGCCGAAAAGTGGGGGGGGAGCGAAAGTGGGGGGGGGCTCCGAAAAGTGGAGGGGGAACCGAAAAGTGGCCCCCCCACTAAAAAATGCCAGTATATATGTAATAGCAAAATTTTCAATTTTGGTCCGGAGTTGTCCGAGGATCGGTTTTGGGGTGGGCCGACTCTTAGGTTGGGCCTCGGCGGTCAAACTTACATATTTTAAGGTTGGGACCTCTGGCTATTACCATGCAAAAATTTTCCAGCTGCGGCTTGCTACTAAACCTTTAGGTGGCTGATTTTTTGCGAATTTTCGGGGTGATTTTTTTGTTAACCTTGCTATAGCAGAAAGCATTTTCAGATGTTGGTACAGGAAGGAAAGATGCTCAGCCTCATCGATTCTACCGGAAAATTTTTAAAAATTCAAAAATTTGGTAATTTTAAAATTACAAATTTATATACAAACAAAACATTTTTAGTTTTTGAAATCACTAAGCATCAGGTACGTAGTATATATATGCCCTACCAAAGTATGAATGCATTTGGATCACGTACGTACCCGTAACTGTTCCAGTTTGCACTGAGGGGGTGATTGTGGAAATAATTTTTGAGTTTTGACTATCATAATTCATAGGGGTCGCGGCAGCGACCCCCATAATATGTGTGAAAAGTGGCTGGGGACAGTGTAAAATAAGCAGCGCAGAGGCTGCACGAAATCCTGCGCAGATTTCATGCGCAAATTGTAGAGCACATCGAGTTTAGTATGTGTGCGAAGTTTCAGCCCCATATCACTTACCGATAAAAAGTTGCGCCCCGGACCGGCTATGGCGGTGAGTTCTTTTTCGGTTTCTCCTATTCGATGGTTGTATTGTACATAATGTTCGCTGCTTTTACGTGAACTGCAGCAGTGGGCCAACCTAAACGCTATACGGTCTAGCAGTACCCTCTAAAGAATTTAAGAATCGCAACTTTATTTGCGCCGCAGCTGCGCCGCAGTGGCGCCGCAACGTCGGCTCAGAGCGAAAAATGTTAACATTTTTGTGGTCGTCGCTCCGGTCGAACGTGAGCTGGTGCTGATTTCTTTCTTACTCAGAAATTACATATATTGCACTAACTAACGGTCCAGGTTTCGTTTCTCTATCACTTCTCTGGCGACCACAGTGGCCGATCAAAAATGGCGAAAATTCGAAAAATGAAAAATCGAAATTTCTCCCTATCTATTCAACTTGGAAAGCTCAAGTCTTTCATACAAAGGTTTTCTGGCACGGAGAATCAATTACCACTGTCAATTTTACCGTGCGACCTACCCGTCTTGCTGAGGTGGTTCCACTTTGCCATCTGGAAGGTCAAGTCGGTAACCGCTTCCTGGAGGTCCATAGTAGGCTTTATTTAGCCTCTCAAAACTTTGTCTATAGGGGTTTTCTGGTGCGCCCAGCTCATTCCCGGTGTCCGTTTTGCCGTCCGACCCACCCATCTTGCTGGGCTGGTTCCACTTTGCCGTCTGGAGGGTCAAGTCGGTAACCGCTTCCTGGAGGTCCATATTAGGCTTTACTTAGCCTCTCAAAACTTTGTCTATAGGGTTTTTTGGTGCGCCCAGCTCATTCCCGGTGTCCGTTTTACCGTCTGACCTACCCATCTGGCTGGGCTGGTTCAAATTTGTCGTTGGGAGGGTCCGGTCAGGTAGGGAGTCAGGTCGTCAAAAGCAAAATTTTTCAAAAGCGGTCAGATTTGGTACCAAATGAAAGCCCTAAGTGAGCTGAGCAACTTTTGTCATAGAACTGCGGGCTCAAAGTGGCTGTCGAGTGCTGTGGTGGGGTGGCGTGGGGACTTAGGGGATTTTGGGTCAAAAATAAAATTTTTCAAAAGTGGTCAAATTTGGTACCAAATGAAAGCCTTAAGTGAGCTGAGCAACTTTTGTCATAGAATTGCATGTTCAAAGTGGCTTTAGAGTGGTCTAGTGGTGGATTTTGGCGATTTTACGTATGTCAAAAATAATATTTTTCAAAATGGGATAAAATTTGGTAAGCCCTATGTGAATTGAAGCCAACCCAGCTATCCATCCTTAGTTGGTCGGTAAATGGGTACCACTTATGTGGGAAGGTAACAGGGGACCGTGTAGGGCGTCTGCCTTGAGGAGCTGGCCCCTCCTCCACGGTTGTAGTCATCATTCGAGGTGACACTCCTGGCTCAAGGGCTGTGTATCCGGGGATGAGCACCGGCACCCTAGACCCTGACAAGGGTAGGAGAATTCTCCGGGGGTTACCTTTACCTTTTTATGTGAATTGAACAACTTTCGTCGTGGAACTACCCATTCAAACTTGCTGGAGCGTAGTTTTGTCTTTTCTCTTAGACAGGCCAGCACACACATATTATCCTCTTTTGCACGGAGCATTTTTGTTACTTGTTAAGGAGGTATGTAATGTATAAGAGCGAATTTGAGTTGTCAAAGTGGAAGGTAAAAGTGCACATATAGACAGCAACCCCTATATAATACATGGATACTACAAATAAAGTTTATACGCTCTGCTCCATATGTTTATTCGTAAATGACAAGTGTTTGTATACGTATATATACGTAAAGTGCCTTTCTTTGCTTCAGCAAAATTGGCAGTAAGTTATATAGTGCATATATATACGTATACCATTGTTACAAACACTTCGTATATATTTATATGTATATATATACGTACGTCATCGCTACTATCCCCTTCTTCCAGTATGTAGATATAATATATACTATATGTTTCTAATACACGTCTTGAAAACATACGAATATGTGGATTGTGTACCAGTTTCTTTCCATTCAAGACATGTGTTGACTTAGAGAAGAGAGGAGATATAGAAATATAAGCCAAAATAATATATAGTTGAGAAGACTAGTGAGTATATATATATATATTAGGGATCGACCGGAACTCCAAAAAACCGGAACCGGAACCGGAACCGGAACTGGCTTTAAAAAACCGGAACCGGAACCGGAACCGGAACCAGCTCTTTAACACTACAAAAATCGAAAATTTTTTCTGACGTTTTGGACAATTTTTTCACGATTTTTCGCTTTTTGTAGCTACTACAACATTGTAATAGCTTTCTAAAATTGTATTTTGTATATTATATATTTCAGTGCACGAACACGAAACTTGCAATTTATTATGAGAATTTTGTCTTATTATATAGTTAACTTTTTGTAATTACAAAAAATTTAAAACATTAATTTGTATATACACGGTATGAATAAATTATGAACATATTGTCTATATATCTTTATGATTATTCGAGCACATGCTCGACAAAAGGTTTTATCTACTTTATGAAATCGAATTTCGATGAATGAGTTAATCGAATGCAATTTGACTTCTAAAGGATACTTACTGGCAGGCAAATAAAAATTAATTTCTTAGTTAAACTGAATATTAAATTAATTGAAATAAATTGGTAGAAATTGATTCCACGAAATGCATGCGAGCGAGCTTTCGGCAAAATAAGCCAGAAACATGTTTAGTTTTTATCTGAGTTGCCTGACAATTTCTAGTCATAATTAGAAATTATATATATACGACTTTACTAGAGCTCCAAGAAAAGTTTCAGCATTTTCAAAACAAAATTGTCGCGAATATAACGAGCTTTTATTCTCTTTGTAGTCAATAGATAAATTAAAATAATTTTTCTGAAAATTACTGTTCCCGTAATTTATATACTATAAGATTTGACTGTATCTGGCTATGAATTTAGATAGCATCAGTTTCGAAAATTGGACTTGTTTGGAATATCAAGTTTTAAATTTTGGGTGACCTGAACGAGTAATTAATAACTAAATAATTACTTTACGTATTATTAGTTTCCTGAGTAAAAGGTGAATCTTTGCACTTTTCTGCAGATCTTTTGTCGCTGATTGCAATATATAACCTTTTACCATTAAACATATAAGAACAGTAAAGTATTTTTCACAAGTTTCAAAAAATTTGAATTAAACTTAAATTCTTCTAGCGGCATTTCTCTTTTTTGGCTAGCTTCATCTGCATTTTCAAATTTATATAATGACATTTCTTCAAATAATTAAAAAACCCTTCTATTTGTTCCATCCATAATTTTTTAATATTTTTGTTGCACTCTGCACTATATTTATATACAAAACAAACACAGAAAAGCTTATTGCCTACTATTTAAACAATAGTTGGGCTAAAACTGACATCTAATTATGCAACAGTGCACTAATCTTTGAAATAGCATAGGTTTACGCCAAGGCTTCAATATATTCCAATTTAGCAAAATTAATAGTTTTAAAGTATCTATCAAAAAGCTAATAGCAATCAAATCGGCGGGCTTGTGCTCTATTTTGAATTTCTAAATTATATTTAAGTGCGTAATATTTTGATCATATACGTAATTAATATTCATAATAATAAATTAACGATAAGGTACTAGATAATTATTAATAAATCTAAACATTCCAAGTTAAGTATATAATGCAATAGCGCCGCAGGCAAAAATTTTTGAGAAAATAATATTCTGGCTACAAGAGATTCGCGATTTTTTCAAAACGTTAAAAGAAATTTACAAAATTTCTGAAAATTTTAATAAAATTTCACTTTTGATAATACGATAAAATTGGTTCCGGTTCCGGTACGTTTTCAAAAACCGGAACCGGAACCGGAACCGGAACCAAAAAGTACCGGAACCGGAACCGGAATTCCGGTCGATCCCTAATATATATGTGTGTGTATATATATATATATATATATATATATATATATATATATATGTATATAGTATGCTAAAACACGGGGTCCGTCCCTTAAACTTGTTTGCATCGTTATGTATTATTGGAATATTTGTAATTGGAATTTTAGACACTTCTGAAAGTGCCTAGACATATTGCTAAAATGTTGTCAGAACAATATTTTTGTGCAATGTCTACGCACTTTGCGAAGTGTCTACCTTACATACGTACATTAGACACAAGCACAAAGTTTTTCAAAATTTCTGAATTCTCAGCAATTTCAAATTCACGGATTTTGAACTGGAGCTAACGATTTATTTCAGAAATGGTGGAAATTTAATTTAATTTAGCATGACTTCTTACAAAGAATGATAAGGAGGGGTTTTCACATTTGTGAACTCGAACTAAGTTAAAGTTGGTTTTACGTTTATTTATTTATTTATTGAGAATGTTTCTGGCGAACTAAGAATGGCGGGGACAAAAGGGCCCGAAAAATTTATCCCCGATTTTGCTGAAATGCTAGTTACTTACTGGGACTTCTTGGTTGCTGAGCACCAGGCGAGTAACCAGGGCTGGGTTCGTTTTAGTGGGGAGGAGGGTCGGGTCCCGCCTCACTTTTTGGGTCCCTCCCACTCGTGCATCTTCCCCTACTCGGCCTCCCACACTTTGCAGAATTTTTTGTCAAAGGATGTTTGGTCAAAATTTTCCGGCTCTGCCGGAATTTTTTGTCTAAGAGCGTCTACTTTGGTACTAAAATTTGATTCTTGAGCACTTTAGCTTAGTTATAGTAGTACGTATACGCAGAAGACAGGCTAGTTTTACCTTATTTTTAGCATGTTTAGGCCATTTTATCCCACCCCCACTTTTTTCGCCTAAAAGAAACCCACCAAGATGAGAAACGGGGGATATGCCTCCCGAAATTAATCTGCCCCCCACGAAAATCTGGCATTAGGAATGTATGATGGCGACAGCAGCTTTCAACCGCGTAGTGTTTCAACGTTTTAAAACCTAGTCCTATGTCCGTCTAAAACGTCAGCTCATCCATAATGCACATGCTCCATAGGAGCTTTTTGTTCTTGTAATACGTATATCATAGGGGTCGCGGCAGCGACCCCTATTTAGGTAGTGCGCGTCAGCGCACTACCTAGAATAGGGAAAAAAAGGCGTATTGCGCCTCTTGGAAAATAGTTTTCCCTGTTGCCGGCGGAGGAGTTGAGGTAGAGCCTTCATATTCTACCAGTAGAAACCCCTTCACGAGGGGTACATGCTGTGCAAATTTGAGCAAAATCGGTCGAGCCGTTTTTGAGATATGGCAGATTGAATTTTTCAATGCACGACTTTCTCTCCATTTTTTTTTCTCCCCCCCCCCTAGAGGTCGGAGGTCTTAGATTTCCTATACCATATGGGGTTTTTTTTGAACAACTTTTTCCCCATTTTTGGGGAAATGAGTATGGGAGTAGGCAGGGCCTCCCCCATAGGTTCAGTGTACATAGCAGGATTTCGATTTTTTCTGAAGATAGTTTTTTTCAAAAAATGGTCAATCCTCTGTTCGGGTCTTCTTGAACTGGGGCAGGCCGACGGGTCCGAGGTTGTTTGTAGAGCATTGCCCCATGACCCTTATCTGGATGGGCTATATGAATTTTTGGATCTGGCCCTGTAATTTTCTGGCCGGGGGTCACTAGTTAACGTGTAAAAGGGGGGGTCTGGGCCTACGGAGTAGGCAGCCCTATACATAAGAGCTGCTGGGCTGAGGTTTCTGTATCTGAATAGGAACCCCTATATGGTGAATCTAAAGGGCTCATTAGTTTCTGCTGTAGGACCCATCCATGTGGCTGGGGGGCACCCTGGATGGTGGTGGCCCTACCGTGACGCAACTCCAACTTTAACCTCTTCTACACAGATATCTACAGTGAGCAGGTCTCTCTTATTTGGGGTTTGGGGTGGGGTGCGGGGGCACTATAGCATAGACTATAGTAGGTTTCTGCCTGACCCTGTGTCGCCCTGGCCAGGGGTCCGGACTGTGGACCGTGCCCAAAATGGCCAAAAATCGATTTTTCAGAAAGTGGCCAAGTTTTGTATCAAATGAAAGCCCTTGGTGAGGCGAATATTTTTCTGTCATTGGAGGACCACTCCCAAGTGGCCCCAGTGGCCTGTGGCGCCCTTACTAGGAGTCTTTGGACCTGTCCAAAATGGCCAAAAATCGATTTTTCCAAAAGTGGCCAAGTTTGGTATCAAATGAAAAGCCCGTGGCGAGGCGAACATTTTTTGTCATTGGAAGACCCCCTCCAAAGTGGTAAAAAAAAAAAAAAAAAAAAAAAAAAAGTTGAAAAAAAAAAAAAAAAAAAAAAAAAAGGAGGGTGTGGGGGGGGGGGGGGGGGGGGGGGTGGGGGGGGGGGGCCCAGCGGCCGTGGCGCCCTGGCCAGGGTCCGGACTGGTCAAAAATCGATTTTTTAAAAAATTTCCAACTTTGGTATCAAATGAAAGCCCTTGGTGAGGGGAACATTTTTTCTCATTGGAGGACCCTCCATAGTGGTCCCTGCGGCCTGTATGCCCCGGTTAGGGTCCGGACTGGTCAAAAATCGGGATTTTTAAAAAAATTTCCAAGTTTGGTATCAAATGAAAGCGCCCTTGTTGAGGTAAACATTTTTTGTCATTGGAAGACCCTCCCAAAGTGGTCGCAGCGGCCTGTGGCGCCCAATGATAAGGATCCGGACTCGTCAAAAATCGATTTTTTAAAAAAATTTCCACGTTTGGTATCAAATGAAAGCCCTTGGTGAGGCGAACATTTTTTGTCATTGGAGGACCCTCCCAAGTGGTCCCAGCGGTCTGTGGCGCCTGGACTAGGGTCCGGATCGGGGACCGGCCCAAAATGGCCAAAAATCGATTTTTCCAAAAGTGGCCAAGTTTGGTATCAAATGAAAGCCCTTGGTGGGGCGAACATTTT
>JASAND010006543.1:0-12780 GCA_030248195.1 Trissonchulus latispiculum
TGAACTTCAGATGGAGTTTCGATTATTCTAAATTGATTTGCTTCGATTTTCGGATGAATTATTACACGTTGAAGACATATAGTCGTTACACTCAGAATTCTGATTTTCGGAGGATGCGGTGTTTCTCAGTTACATGAGAATTAGTGTTTTTTGTTTGGCGCCGTATTTGTTGGTTGAAACGTAACCGCGTATTATTTGGTTTCCCTAACTCTGTGTGCCACCTTAGAATCTTCTGTTGTCGATTAGCTGTATATATTCTAGTCACATAGTATCAGATCAGTCAAGTGAAGTTGTACGTAGTTTTTTCTGTTTGTATTCTAATTTGACTTGTGTACTGTGCGGTAATTTAGTTTGCCAGTTTTCTGTTACTGTTTTGTGAATTGTCTGACCTGACTGCTTTGATGGTTTTTATGGCACTGCTTGGAGTTGATTGTTCGTGCTCTTTGTCGTTTGTTATCTTATAACTAGCTGTCTTTTGTTAATGTTAGTTTTCCTGGTCGCTTGAATTTCGACGTCCGCTATTGACATATTTGTTGTAAGCATTCTGATATGATCTGTACTGTCTGTCGTTGCCGGCCTCGCTTATTATGGTCATTGTCCACTGTCGTAACTGTCTTATGTCGTAATAGGGCTTGTTTCTGTTGTAGACAGATTTTCGATACAGATGGATTTTGTGGTCTTTCTTTACAGCCATACTTTGCTGCTGTTTCGATGGGACAGAAAAGAATATTAACTATTAGGAGACTTGTATCGGGTCAATATTTTATTGTTATAGTTGTCAGTTGCAGGACAGTTTTTGATGAATTTCATGCTTGTGCTTGTGCTTTCGCCTTAGATTCTTGTTATATGTTGTTTCTGGAACGCATGCTGTGAGTGTCTATGTTGTATATATGTTGTGTCACATTTTATTTTGGCTGAATATAAACTGCCGCTTTTCTGCTGTTGTGCAATGTTTTCTTATCTGCGGGTGCCTAATTTTGCCAAAAATGCATTCTTTACCATATATAAGTCACATCTCTTGTCTTATATTGTATTATTTGCCCAGGGGTTATTACTACATGTGGACAAGGGGGGGGGGGGAAGGGGGGAATTCCCCCCTCGGCGATGTCGTCGCTCACAAGGGGTAAGAAAATTGCCCAAAGATGACAAAAATAACAAAAATTTCCAAAAATTTCACGACGACACCGGGCTTTTTACTTAAAATTACTGTGTTTTGCTAAAAAACGGCCTAAAAACATCGTTTTTGCTCAGCTCGGAATTGCTTTGTTCTGCATTGCTTTCGTTTCAAACATGACTGTTGTGGGTTGATAGTTTCTAACTCGAGCTTCTAAGCTTCCACTTACCACCCATCTTCGTTTCGGCTTGCTTTCCAAATGCTATCTTGCTTGATACCGTTAGGTGGAAACGTTGGTCTTAACTGTTTGCTTGTTTTTGTTTAACTGTTTGAAGCATACAGAACTAACAGATGGCAAGTAATAATATCTGAATTTATGAAGAAATAAAAAATATGCATTGTTGAATAGGTATTACTAATACCGGCTAATACTAATACTAAGGCTGAGTCCGGCAGGCCCGGTGGGCCCGGCCTCTAAACCCGAGCCCGGTAGCGGACCGGGCTTTCACCGAATCCCGGACCGGGTCAGCCCGTGCCCGGCCCAGGGCCCAAAGCTCGCTACACGGCCTGGGGACAACCCTAGGTATTAGTGGATTCATGCGTTTTGGGCACATCAGAGCAAGGGAACTGTAAATGAAGCAGGCATGCGAAAGATTGATAAAT
This sequence comes from Trissonchulus latispiculum, assembly GCA_030248195.1. NCBI lineage: Eukaryota > Metazoa > Nematoda > Enoplea > Enoplida > Ironidae > Trissonchulus > Trissonchulus latispiculum. The sequence continues at coordinate 1,778 of JASAND010006543.1, forward strand.
GAGAAAGAAGAAGAAAGTCATGTACCATTGACATTGACCATTGATAAGCCTGTAACGGGAGGTCAGCTGATGGCCCTGTGGTGTAGTTGGTTAGCATGTCTGCTCCGGAGTCAGAAAAACCGGGCCGTGGTTCGAAACCCGGCTGGGCCAATTCTTTACTTTCAATTGTGAGTGGAAAGCTAAACCTCCCTCTTCCCTTCTCTCTTCTAGGTCCTGGTTTCGTGGGTACGAGGGTGCCTGACGCCTCCCGTTCGGGCTTGTCCTTGGCTTCTTCCTGGTCCACCAGCCCTGGTAGAAGCGCTACAGAAATATGACGCACGTCCGGTATACTATATAGTCAGTGCACAGAACAGACTAAAATTAGACATTTTTTCCAGTTTTGTGTAAATGTGGGGCACGTGCTGGTTGTTCAAGAAGAAATAGGACAATAGAACCCGAATGGGATGCTTAAGCACCCTTTGTACTACCTACGAGACTAGGAGTTGCCGGCCATATTGTTTTAGTCTCAGGCTGTGTCAAGCCCTAAAAAGTTATTGTTTGTTGTAGGTCGGTATTTAAAAAGCAGTAGGTTATTAAAACACGAAACGAACCTTCAAACTAAATCTTAAAAGTAATCACTTACTTTAAATACTATTAATAATCAAGTGTTTTACGGGGAATGACCGGCTTCCCCATTAATTAATCTAATTATTGTTAGTAGTTTTGTTTAGCAGTAGTTTTGTTTAGTAATGATTGCTTAGCAATCATTACTCACACGGCTTTCCTAAAATTCCAAAGTTCTCAAAATTGCCAAAGTTCCGCGCTATAAATTGAGTTTTAGAATCCTAAAACTCATAATAAAGTCCCTGTTAAATTCAGTTAATTTAATAGCTAGCAACATAGGTTACTTAGTATTAATCTAGAGTTAGCTTCCTTTTAGATTGATTATAACCATGTTCGTTTTTTAGGATTAGCTAGATAAGTACTTACCTAAGAAATTGTGTGTTTGTGTATGTATGAATTGTATGAATGGCATTGTATTGGGTTTTATGATTGCATGTGCGCTGACTCGCGGAAACTCCTTCTGTCTGATGAAGGTTGTGAGCATCGCTGGAGTGATTGAGACTCAGATATTAAGCAGGAATGAAGAGTATGCGTGATTTGTATGAGTGATTCCATTTCTAATAAAGGGAGTGCATTCTAGTCTAAATGTTGCATGAGTGAGGTATAAGTGGGTATTAATTTAGGTATTGTATAAATGTTGTATGATTGTGTTTGATTAACAAATAGGATTACGTAATTCAACATTAGATTACCTAAGATCTTTATACGTGTGTTGTATGTCATGTAGTTGTCGGTAGTAATTGAGTATGCGACTGTCCGAATGGGTAAAGATTCCTGGTGTGTGTGTGTGGCTCGTATGGAATGCCAATATTACGCTAGGATTCCTATAATACGCAGGAAACAATAATACTAAGTAATGTAGTTTTAGGTTGCAAGTCTGGTATGTATATCTGGAAGTTTGTGAACATGTGGTTATGTAGGAAATCTAGGTTTAGGCACGGTTTAGCTAATATGCAAATGAGGTTAAAATTATAGGATCCAGAGTCGCGGGGACTCCGTATTGGGTCCTCATCAGTTCAAATCTGGATATCCTCGATTCGTCCGCGTAAGCCACTCTTTGTCAAGAGTGCGGACGAATCGCAAGAAAGGAATCCACCAAATGGTCAGTCTCGCTACCAAATTAATACAAAACAAGTCGTAATAAACGTAGGTTGTAATTATATTTGTTGTATCCTTGTTTCTGACGTCGTAATACACTGTTATTGCCATTTCCAACCGAATTAGCCCTGTTTGATCCATGTTTCATTCCTAATAATGACCGCAACCACGGCCTAGCACCATTCTATGTCGGTGTTCACGATTAGTGAACAAAGCTTGTGAAACCCCATTGTATGAAGGTTAGCGAGGTTGAAAGATCAACCTCGCCCTTTCTGTAATTAATATGAAACTCACCTATGATGATTATCTGCAAATGGCAATAACGGCTGTTAGCAATCTGGTAATTTTAGCTAATACTAGGTAGTGATTGATAATATACTTGTTATAAGCAGATTAATAATGAGTTACGTAAGGGCACTAGAACCATCTTCTAATAGAAGCCAAAACTACCAGGTTTATGAATTTATCTAGTTTTCAATATTCAACATTTTCCAAAATGGGGAGTTGTTACCTTCCCTAGGTAGAATTTAGCAAGAACAGAAATTCTACATTAAATTATGACGTTTCATTGAAATTGTGCGTTAACTCTCTCTTTTAACTCGCTAATACTCGTTAAAGAACAGGAAGTTGTTACCTTCCTTATTTAGGAACTGTGATATTAAAAGCTCTCAAGTTCAAATATTGCGTTTTCCTCAAATCTGCGTGTTAATCAATACGCGATGAAGATAGGAAGTTGTTGCCTTCCTTGCAAGGACTTGGAAAATAAAGGTCCTAGATTCGATCACTTTAACCAAATTAATATCTCTCGAGTCGGTCTAGTGAATGGGTTCCTATCTGCTGTTAAAAGGGCCCAAAAGTGTATCAATTTCGAATAATAGATTCTAATCATACGGAAGCAGACCGTATAAAGGGAAATCAAGTTGAAATTATAATCCCACATTGAAAGTGCAATTTCTTGCACAAGAATGCAAGAAATTGCCTCAAAAACTAACATTTTGCTCGAAATCAACTTCAAATAATGTAATCTTGCTCAAACCGTTCAGAACTTGCGTCACTCTGCGTAAGTTTCGAATTTTTGTAATAGTTTCGATTTGTGCAAATTTATTCTGAACTCAGAAAGCCAAAACGTGAGTAATGGTTGCTGGGTTCGAATCCCGCACCTATAATTTGTATTAATGGGTTTTAACCCATTTGATTCAGGTGCGGCGACGAGCATTTGGTCCTGCCTGAGGTCTCACGTACGGATAGTCAGTTGTTTCGGATCTCATAACCTATAATTATTGGATTTTGGTGATTAGCAGTCCGGAGAAGGACTCAAGCAGTGATTCACAGTAGATTGGATTGTTTAGCTGAATAAGGTACATTTTGAAGGAAGAGCTGTTCAGATTCTTACTTGGAGCGTTACGGCAGAGACTATTTTGAACATTGCACCGGATCAACGTTGGGAACCTAAAACCAATTGTGCATCTTTGTTTATAACTCTGGAAATTTGAGATTCTTTATTCAAAAATGAGTTCTATCATTGTCTCATCTTTCATTACCAAATTGGGGGTTGTTATCCCCCTGTCTCTGGCATAAGCCACCCAGTCTATTAGCAGTGATCTGACATAGAAGATAAAAGAAGAGATTAAACAAAATTGTTTACTAACACCATAACCGGACCAGGCATCCCCCAACCGGACCGACCCTTGAATTGTCCCCCCAGGTGACCGAATAGCATCCGAAAGTGCTATTGTTACTAGCATTTCGGGCTCACCCACAGACCGGAACCTTGTACTACTAACATCTTTAATTTAGTTAACTTAAATTGTTCAGTAGCCTTCTTTATTAGTGTTACATTGTCCTTGGTAAGGAGGACGGACAAAGAGTTATAATTTAATATCACGAACACAAGCATATAGGAACCGCAACCGCACGATAGAGTTTAGTAATAGGTCTAATTCTTGGTTAGTCAATTAGTTAAGAAGAGTTGAGTTTAGCAATCGGAACCTTGTCCCTAACAACAATTAATAACTTGGGTAACTTAGATACTGGCAACTCTGGCAAGCTATTTTGTTTGTCTAACTGTTCATATAGTATATCGTTTGTAACTCGTAATTTGTCTTTCTCCTTATACACGCACTGTAATAATTATTCTTGTAGTTTGTTTTCCTAATTCCTACTGCTATTATCATAATTATCTTTATTAAACTGTTGTATCTTAATACAGCATCCATTTATTAGGACATAAGGTTTCAGTCTGGTTTTGGAGTCATAGCCCTTGCACAAGTAAGTGTCTAAATTAAACCCTTGGTCCCGACAAAGACATCACCATCATCATTCCTGAATCTTGATTTGGCAATCAAGATCTGCTTAGTCAGTGTTCTTTGATACAGACCTGATTCGCCCTATCCAGAAACGGCAAGTGTCGACCCCGCTTGCCTTTGATATCCATTGGACCCCTATCTTCATCAAACGAACTCACACCTAGACCCCGTCCAGGTTGACTGCAAGGAATCTTTGGTTCTGGACAAATCACCTTCCGAAGATCCTGTGCCTAAGTTTATCCTCTCCGATAAACGCGTCAGCCTTCCGTGTACTCGAAGTGGTTGCTATCCCAAGAGTACGGAATTTTGGAATCCCCATCCTACCCACTTCATTACATAAATCAATGGACAATGTCTACAACTTTGTCAACAAATGCTTTAAAGAACAATCGAAGCTATTCAAGTTATTCTGGATAGATATGGGGAAGAAATACGAAGAGATGCGCAAGGAGTACATCCAACTTTATCAGTTTTAGTGAAAATTAGCGAGTCAATGTTCGGGAATCAAAAGTCGTTGTCAAAAATTCTGGTGTTTATTGTATTTTGCAAGATTCCAGCAGAGACTACTGGAACAGAAAGGTAATTTTGTGGTGTACATTTTCTATTTTCATACATTGTGGTTCTGACTGGTTATATGTATGACAGAAATAATAAGTTCAGGTTTGGTAAAAGTAAAAGTTTCATCGCTGATGTCTGATTTTGTCAACCAGTCTTCATAAAGAACATAGTTTACTATATCTCGAAAGGTTATGGTCGATTCGTTGAGAGCTTTGACTGCACCCTTTATATAATACAGGTTGTCAATTCCAAATTGTTTGATAGCGTAATGTTCCATTCTGAAGTTCAAGTTTCCAGATTCTTCTCACTCCATGCAAGAAGAAGCCATTCAGGTACGATCCACTTATTGGTTGGGTGATGCCCGATCCACTCTACGATATGAATACTCCTTTCGCCGCAAGGAGCTAATTGCTCAGCTGCAACAATGCAAGCCTCCTGTGCGCTAGAATAAAACTGTTGCCCTTCAACCTCCGCCTTGTTAATCTTGGAATATACTTTCCAGCTGTATTTCGTCTCCAAGGATTTGTGTGGGCCGATCAAATTTAGCAGTTCAAACTGCCCGGTTAATTGCAGCACATCCATAAAAATATCTAAGCCATGAGAACGCCGTACCGCATCAATAAGATCAAGGTTACCATCGTAGGATGATTTCGATAAAATACTTTCGCCAATATGCAATGGAATAACTTTGCGCTCCATTAAATAAACTTATGGTTTCCTTCGTTTTCAGCTCATTAACAAATTTAACAAGATTATCCGTAATTTTTTCCATACCTGAAATTATTTACATACTCTAATATAAGATCGGGATCCCTAAGTCTAATAAAAATCCTATTTAATCCTAATGTGAGACCAGACTCTATTCAGTTTTTTAATTATTAGAAAAACAACATACACAGTTGATATTGAGTTAAACATGTACAAATATTTTCTGCCTTTAGTTTTTCTCCCTTTTTTCAGCTTTCATTACAATTTTATATACAAGATTCGATAATATAACATAAAAGTCAATACAAATATATACAAAATGTTCTCTGGATTTTTTTGGTTTAAAGCATAGCGATAAAAGTACAGCTGAAAATATGCACATTCTAAGGTATAAAATATTCTTAATCGATAAAGTATAAAAATATAGTTTTCTTGAACACACAGCAATACTAAATAAGAAACTGTTGATCAAACATGTAATCTACTGCCAATACTAATTGATGCAGTCTATGTACAGTACAATATCGAGCAATGTGCAGATCAGCTCCTCCGTGTTCACCGTAGCAAATAAATGGAAAAATGTCAGACTGAGCATTGAAGGACGCCATCTGAAGATGTTCACCAGCTTCGTAAATTTGGACGGGAATTCCAGGAAAAGCAGACTGAACAAGCAGAAGTTGGGAATTTCCTTTGGTCACGATGACTTCAGGACGGTAATCAGTAACCAGACGACGAAGCCAGGTTTTGACTTGTGTTTCAGTGCAGAGATGTGAGCTGTTGTCCCAAGGTACACCATTCCGAAAAATGGAACGACGAACAGCAGCCTGCTATGCCACAGACAGTTCATTGAATGATACAGGAGCCCGAATGAAATGATGAAGATCAATGGGAGAACGATCTTGGATTTGAATCCGCACAGAAATTTCAGCAGGGACTTCCCCAATTAAAGGAACTCCGTAGCCACCAATAGTAACATACAGCATAGTTGGACGCATTTCGACGTTGTTTACGAGAGCTTGCAAAGACGCAACTTTTGTGGAAGTGATTGATAGCGTCTAGTCGTTTTGACAGGTCAGACTGGTAATGTCACAGGTTTCCACATCCATAGGTTCTATAGGGTCCAAATATATGGAATAAAATATGTCAAGTCGTTCCTTCAGCTTTTTCCAGTCATCTTCATTAAACTCGATAGGTATAACTACTAGTTCCTGAATTCTTGGAGCATAAATTGCCAAGTGAGCCAGTTTGAGTTGAGTGACAGCCATTTGACCCAGAATTTGTGCATAGTATTTATCGGATTTCTTTAAAACCATCTGCCACTTTTCTCTGTACAGTAGAATCGGGTTCCACGTTTCTTCGCAATTTCTTGTATCGAACAAGGGATCAGTGATTTGTCATGAATACATTTCACTTCACCAGGGTGGTTGATCTGGGGAGTCACAGTTATAGACCACGCCGTCGGGAGACGCCCCCAAATAAGGAGCCCATTGAGGAACACAGAGTCCCACATCCATGATAGCTACATTCAAGTTGTGATGATTTTTGAGAAACCGAATGTACTCCTTTTTTGCATTAGGTTCTTCCCTCAGTCCGACTTCGCAAGCCTCAATGGAAAAACTTGTAGCACAAGGAACCTTAATTTGTTCAGCTAGTTTTTGAGCCGTACTTTCAGATTTGACAGAAGCAACCCGCCCAAAAAATAGAAGCAGTTATTCGTCCTCGCCGTTGTTGCCACCATTCATCTGAGTATCCTTGATGCATAGTATTCATAGCAATAGATTTGTCTAAAGTACACATGTCAGTTCAGTTCATTTCTAATAATCATTAAATTTTTCCTTGAACATTCAAAACTTTCCAATTACATTTGTCTGCAACAGCAGGGTCATCAATAGCAATACCAATACCAAAAAAGCTATCAAACCTCGAAGCCTCTGCAAGTGTAGCATCTTTTGTAGATAGTAATGCATTGCGAGCTTCTTGATTCTGTGTAAATTTCGCTCTTAAAGCTGTTAGCATTACCGCCGGAGCAACAGATCTCCAACTTTCTCTGTTGAAGTTCGGGATTGTTTTTCCAAGTTCCTTGCACTTACGCGGTGAAAATGTCTTAAGGATTTCATTGCCTATATCGATTGCACCAAAATGTAGTGCCTTGCGGGATTGGTAATACTGTTCTACAGAGCTATATTGAACATTGTTCAGAACAAATGGACTTCTATGGAAGTTAGAAAAAACTGAGTATCCAGAATAAAACAAGAAAACGTCGCCAGCAGCAGTCTTAAGCAATCTCTCGCAAGCAACCATTCTTCAAGTTAAAATTTGAAATTTTGAATTTCTCTTCCAGACAACAGCTGTTGTCATAAATCACTGCGCAAGCTTAGCTCTAATGTTTGTGCTGGCTTAGCTAAACTGGGGACCGTCATTGAGCTTGTTTTCTTTCCGACCACAGATAGTAGGAATTATTTATTGATTTTTGTTTCAAATTTGTTCGAGATACCGCTGCCTTTGGCACACCGATTTCATTTAGCAGCTTTGCAAATTTTGGTGCATCAAGCGGTCGGGGCAAAGGTATGTGATTTGGGCTTACGAAATACTTCACTATATCTAAAAGATGGGACCCCCTAAGATTTGAGGGTTGATAGAGTATTCTTTGATGATCGTCTAAGCGAATATGTCCCTCCAAATAATGCAAGAGAACTCTAGCTTTGCTACGGTATTGTTTAGGTAATAATTCTGCCAATTCTTGTAAACTTTCATTTTTCACGTTTTCGACTATGGTGCACTGCCTGGTCTCGGTGTCGGGCAAGTTGTTGTCTTTCGAAGTTAGTAGCTTGTGGTAAACACTTTCAGGAATCAAAACCATGCGCTCTGCCATCAAATAAAGTTGTTCAGAAAAGCCAGTGCTGGTTCAAGAACATATGTAAGTCCTTTTAGGTTCCTTTTTATTGCTAATAATTTTCTATTATCTGCTATCTTTTTGCTTGCCAAAGTAGCTAGAAATTTTTGTAACCGTTTCAATTTTCTTTCTTGCTGTTTTGAAAGGGGAACTTTGCCGGAAAGAATGTTAGCCGCAATTTCGGAAATAGCCTTGACTAAGGCCACCTTGCTGTTGGATAAAATTGTAGTAGTTATTTTCGGGTTTCCTTCTGCTAGAACTTTCAACAAATTAATATGTTTTTTCACGCATTTTGACATTGTGGATACTTGTTTTTTCGTGTGAATTTCGCTTTTGAATCCTTCCTCTTATTGGATTTTGGGTAAATACAGAAATTCTGACTCATCAGGAAAGATTCCTTCTCTCACCCGAAACCTGCTGTTAGGTTTCAAATCTAGTAGAAGATAACCAAAAGGTTTAGATATAGCTTGTTCGAAAGCTGAAGATAAAAACTTTGGTTTCCCAGGAAAGATCTGTTGTCCAAATTTTTGAATAATGGAAGCATCCCTAGGATTTGGGAAGAGCACCAAGTAATGAGCATTGCGAGTAACCGTTCTCAAGTATTTGGAGTCGTGGTAAAGATTTTGCAATACTAAAATCACGGAACAGTTTGCGTGCTTACATTTGGTAAAAAGCAATGGTAACCTTTTATCGCTTTCCAGTTCCATCATTAAGTCGTCCAAAACTATTAGTGTATTGCTGCTGGTGCTTACAATGTCTAGGAATCCTTCAGGTATTCCTTGGTACAGTTTTAAGTTTGCTACGCTGGTGAGTATGTCTTGGTAAATTGATTGAAACATTGAATACAAATATATTATTTTTCAAAAGGTTTATTATGCAATTCTGCCTGATACTTTAAAAGTCTACTGATGAAAACTGTTTTCCCACTTCCAGTTACACCAGAAACTACCATAGTGTATGGTTGTACAAGTGACATTTATGGTTCTAGCCACGTTGGATTCCTACTGTTGTTAATGTGAAGAGTTGCATCAAATTCTCCTATAGCGATAACAGTTATTGATTCATATAATGGTTTCCTAAAGTCAAGTTTTATTCTTAAGTTTCCGTATTGAACAGGATTGTTGTAGTCACAAAAGATACTCTGATCTTTTGTGCAATCTATTGCAAACAAGCAATAACCGCCGATAAATTCTTCCAAACTTATGTCAAGGTTTGGGTTTTCTCCAGTGATTCCAGCTAATGCATTTACGTACAGTCTTGTTACATCTGTGTTTTCTTGATCAAACAGGGTGGTTTTTGCCAATTTTTGACAATTAGACAGTAGCTGCATAGCTATGATTATACTCATTCGAAAGATCTTGTTGAGCTCTACATTTTCGCTTTTCGCTTTTTAAAGTACCTTTCTAGCCTTTCGCTGTTGTGAGATATAGTCGATTTTGAAAAAACTTTGGCGTTGAAAACTTGTCATTTTCGCAGAAATCAAATAATCCGCCATTTCTTGCGCTACGTAAGCCGTAAAATTAAAACATACGGGTGTCAATTTGAAGGTCTCGTCAAGACCGATTATCCGTGACATTATAATCTTCTAACTGCTACCCCGTACGCTGCTATCGTAGAAAATGTCGTTTTTGCGAAAACATGACCAAATTTTTCCAGCGTTTGTGGAGCATTTACTATGCAAGCTAGAGGGTTGCCAATTACTGGACGTGTTTTACATAAAAATACCCAGGGACCCTTTTTTAGTTGCCTCGATTGCTGTTTTCGTGTGAAAGGGGTCGCTTGCCAAAGTTGGGAAAAGTAGGCAAAATCCAGGTTGCGCATACATTTTAGCTAATTTCTTTATAACAAAGAGCGGTTTCATAATAACCAAAAAAGGGTCCCCAGCTATTTGATAGTGGAATCGATGGATGTGGCCAATGCCTCAAGAAAAAATTTACTTTAGCTTGCAAAAAATCTGGAAAATTAAAATACTTCGAAAATGCAGTAAAATAATTTCCAAGAACTAAAGCTAGTTTCGTTGTATTCCTTAGAAAGAGAAATGTTAAGCTGTATTTTGATATAAAAACGGCTTCTTAACTTCAAGTAATGAATGAGTAATAATGGTGCAAACTGTATGTGACCAAAGGGAATCACCACCGTAAGGCTATAAACCGCGGAAACTGTCACTGGTCGGTCGGTCGGTCGGACGCCCAATATTTGACCGGCCTGATTGCTACCGGCCGGTCAGCCGGCCTGCGTCTGACCGGCCGGCCTGTTCTCGGACGGCGGTCGGCCGGCCCACTCAGGACTTGGGCCGACCGCCGGCCTGCCAGTCTAGGCAGGGCCGGTGCACAAGCACAACACGATTCCCCCGAATTTCAGTGAGTTTAAGTTGCAGTTTCAGTTACTGGCAGTTTGTTAGTTTATTAGTTCGTTGATGGGGTCAGTTTCATAAAATATTTTGAGTTCTCGAGTCTAGTTGCTAAACTACGCTGGAAGTTTTTGAGATTCGCTAGTGTTCTCTGGACGACTTGGTGGGTAGTAACTAGATGGCGATATCAGAGCTGGATCCTAGTCCAACGTTTGACTTTCATCGAGGTTTCATACACTTTGGAGAATCTGTGTAAGGTGATTTTTGTGTTCTAAAGAAAGACGCAGTGACTGCGTATCCAAAATTGAGATAAGCTGTAGCCTGCTGGTTTGCTTTCGGGTATTTTTGACTCATACGGCTTTAATCTTTTACGTATACCTACAAGAACTTACGAAATCCCTATTTCCGTGCTCTTTAACATTCTGGGGCCAGTCCCGTATTTTAGGTCAAAAGATAAGATTTTAGTTGCGTGCGATCATTTGAATGT
>JASAND010006544.1:0-85000 GCA_030248195.1 Trissonchulus latispiculum
TAAAAAATGATAAAAATGTAAATAATCTTGTGGCGATGTTGTCTCATATTTAATTTTTCATGCTTGTATTGTATTTTTCATGTTATTGTATATAATAAACTAGTATGTAAATCCTAGTAGTTGGTTAGGGCATACCTAGGAACTATGGGTAAAGTAAATATTGAGTTATGACATTAATGTACTCTTGGTACTGGTTTGAATATATACACCACTTACCAAAAATTGGGTTTTCTTTGAGTGGAAGGATCTGCTTCTCCAATATTCGTCAGGCTATTCAGGCTATCTCGCTCCTTGGATGTTCAGATGTGCTATCTAAAATATAAGCGTATCGTAAATTATGGTAGTTACTAACAAATTTTTGCAGTTTGTAGAAATCATAACATGTTTGAAAGTTCAACTAATTTACAATTTGACAGCTCGATGCCAGACTCAGCATCGCAAGGCAAGTCTTAAGTGCAGCTGTATACATTAATTGAAATTAAATTTGAAGCAAAAGATATAAACATATCAAACTTACTATATAATGCTGATGGTGATTGAGATGATGATGAGGATGATAATGATGATGATGCTGATGATGCTGATGATGATGATGATATTGATGATGATGATGATGATGATGATGATGAAGTGAGTCAGTAAGTGGTTGAATGGTTTGGATTGGAGGAGCCCTTTGTTTTTATACTGGAAATTTAGGGTAAACATTTAGGTTTTGCTGTTACTGATTTGGAGTAAAGTTTTGAAATGGGTCGAAAAAGTGTATGTTTGTGTGTAGAAAAACTAAATTTTAGTTTGTGTGGAATGTACATAAGAGGGGGTTGGGACTTGTTTCTTGTTCCCTTCGTCTTTTTAAGAAGTAATTAAATTTTTAAACTGTGTAATTAGGGCACTGGCCTGTTTTATGTTTTTCATTAGTTTAAACAAATTTCACATCATTAAAGGTTTCTGTTTACCTGCATTGTGTTGCTGCTTCCTCTGCTGCTGCAACATGTGGTAAGATTATTGGTTTTTATTAAGTTATTATAGTTTAATTAAATTAACTCTATAATTTTAACAGTATTTCTAAGTTTGGTGATCTGATGACTCCTCAAGCGCCACAAAGTGTTAAATAGTAGAATATGGGTGGTAGGACTCACCATCAAAGCAGTTGACAAATGAAGTTACTGTCATATGAAGCGCCACCAGCGCCACTTGCGCCACTGCGTCAGAACCCCCATTTTTATACTACTTTCGCTTAAGTGCCAGATCAGACTGCTGTGAGATTCTAAAACTGTTAATATCCGAGTCTATGCAACATGATGTATCATTGTTTGACGTAGAGGATGTAATTCGACTTATCACATCAGTATGAGGTATACCTGCCCTGCTATGTGAAAAATATCGTAGCTGAACTGGTTAAGCTTGAGAGTCCATCGTGCCACATTCGCCGACTTTGATATTCAAATTGTGCCAATAGAGTAGCGGTTCATGGTCCGTAAAATTAGAAAAGTTGGCATAGCGAAATATGGACGAAACCATTCAGTAGCTCACACCACCGCGTAAAGTTCACTTTCAAATGTTCACCAATACCTTTGCAGACTTGTGAAAGTTTTGCTGGAATACCCTATTATCCTTCGCGACCGCTGATATTCTGTGACAGTATTGCCCCTACGGCAATATCCGACGCGTCTGTTGTAAGGTGAAATGGCATCCTGAAATCAGGAAAAAAGAGCACTGGGTCTGTCCGTCAAAGCAGCCTTTAGAGAGTTGAATGCGGTCTACTTTGGATCTATCCAGTTCCAGGCCAAAGAATCTCCCAACAAAGCATTGAGTGATTCAGCGATGTGCAAGAAATTTTTTGATAAATCGTCTGCAATAATTTGCTAAACCCAGAAAATAGCGCAGTTCTCCTTTGTTTGTTGGCCGCGGAAAATTCTTGACTTTACCTTGACCTTCGTTGGATCCGGTTTATTCTTTGTTCAGATATCACAAACCCCATACAATTCAATTCGTTTCGGCGGAAGTGGCATTTTCATGGCTTAAGCTGGAGATTAGCTGCCCGAAGACGATCAAAGATTTGTTGAAGGTGGAACATATGCTTATCAAAGCTTTTGGAGATTATAATAGTGTCATCTAGGTATATTAGGTAGGTGGACCATTGGAGACCTACCAAGACCAATTCTTTTAACCCTTGTCGGCACATTTGATAGGCCGAACGGCATTATGTTAAACTCAAAAAGCCCTTTGTGAGTCGCAAATGCTGTTTTCGGGGCATCTAGAGGGTTCAGTCCGACTTGCCAATAACCTGAGAAGAGATCCAAACTAGAAAGCCATTTCGCACCACTGAGACTGTCCAGCGGGTCATCTAGTCTCGCTAGCGGGTAAGAGTCCTTCACAGTAACGCCATTAAGCGTCGAAAATCGAAGCAACACTTAACACTTAACATGCAACACATCGTACCGTCTTTCTTTTGTACTAGCACAAACGGACTCGACTAAAGACTCGATGACTTTACTATGACTTAGCGTCTGACTAAAGTTCGCTGGGGGTGGATCCTGGGCAGCAATCTACTGTCGAATCTGCTAACATTTTTATCCAGACAACATCTTTTCATAGGAGCCTTTATTGTATTTGGGGTTTTATTGGGAAAAGCGTTTTTGCCAGTAGAATTAGATGATCTGCAAAAATCTTGAACACACTGAGTCGACAATTGCTTGGAAACTTTCTGCAGTTATAGACACTTTTCTAAATCTATATTTCAGAGCAGCTGTTAAAATATTCCAGTCAGTCTTGTCAACTTCGGTCAGATCGAAAAGCAACATTTGGCGATAAGAATAGTCACCAACAAAGTGAGGAGTAAACGATACTTGCGATGGTTAGGGTTAGGTTCATTGGATTGAGCTGACAATAAGGAAAAAGTAGTTCAAACCGGTCCAGCCAATGAACGACATTCTGAAAAGTGCCATTATGATGCAGGTAAACGGCAGACAGGACTTGCTCCATGTCAAAACTGTAGAAGGCTTCAGTATTACGATGACTAATCAGATGGTTCCTGGTCACGCCACCAGGAAATGTAGCTTTGTAATATGTAGAACGATTTTGTGCTAAACTTATAGCTAACTAACGCTTGTACAATGTACAACATATTCAAGGGTGGATGCAGTCTCAACTTGTTTGTATAATATTTTCCATTTGTTCATATAAATCTTCATAGAAACCTCCACAGCAAAACAACTCAAAAATTAAAATTGAAATCTAAGACATATATCGCTGGATTAGTATGAAAACGAGCGAAATCCGGGATCTAAAATTTTTCAAGAAGGACTTATCTTCAAAAGTGTTTTCACACACTTTTAAACAAAAACACAACGCTTGCAGTTATAGTATTGAACACATAAAGTAAACAAAACTTAATAATAAAATAAAAGCTTTATGTACTATTGGTATATTTTTCGCACCCTAAAATGCTACAGAGACCTTTTAAGTAATCTAAAGAGAGGTTACTGACTCAGGATTATTAATGGTTAAATAATTCTAAATTAAGTTTCTTTTTTGTGCAACCGGTTTTCAGTAAACGAACATTGTGAAAGTTTGCTTGTTTAAAGAGTGTACATTGTAGCTAACGGTTTACAGTATTTGTTTCTTACAATGCAAATTTCCCTTGCAGCTACAGGGTCTGAGTTCGGGATCGCTCCCCTCACATTCTGGTGTTTCCGGGGGCGAATAAATAGAGCAGTCTCCTTTCGTCGGGTCTGTGGTAACAAGTTTATAACCTGCTTGAACCGCAGTGGTACTGTTGTCGTTGTAGCAAACATGTCCATTTGCTGCAATCAAACTTTTCATAATAAATAACGTTGGAGCATCGCCATATTGCTGGAAGTTACATTACATATTTGGGATTTTCTGGCACACTGAATCACAGTTTTGTCCCGGACCGCCCAATTTGTACAAAACACCATTCACTATGTGGCCTTCTGAAATGCAAGCAACTAACAGCTAAATTTGTCTGTCAGTTTGACTGTCTTACATAAGCTGTCTTACGTCTTAAGTTTTTAAGGGAACCATGCATAGGAAAAATTGACAAGCCTGATAGGGGAGTTCAGCTGATGGCCATTATTCGTTCATCAGCATTCATTCAGTCATTCGTTTTTTGTGTTTTTTATATACGTATACATATGTATGTATATGTATGTATGTATGTAAAACACACCCTTTGTCCTTTGTGGACACAATTCCCGCAATTTTTGCGTCCACATAGGGTATACAGTGTGCAGTGTCCTATGTGAGCTGCGTCCACATAGGCAATCTATGTGGCGCAATCAGCTTTTAAGCTTAGAATAGAGCGTGTGAGGCTTAGAATAGAGCGTGCTTTTTACACGTCTAAGCCTAAGAGATTTTTAAGCCTAAGTTCAGTTTCATTAATGTGCTAATTAACCAGATCTCACATAGATTTGTGCGCCACAAAGGACATGATATGCTTCTATATATGACAGGATTTCTGGGAGATTCAACCTGAATTGATTGAACCCTGATTTTTTTCTTTTACAGCTCCTACAACTCTCATAGCAGCTTGTCAAAGTTGATGCATTCTGCCTGTTGACTTTTCGACACACGAACACATCTACTACAGACAACTGATTAAGTGCATGGTGCACAGTTAAACTTCTATGACAGACTATAACAGTCTGTCATAGGAGTATAAGTCAAACTTAGCACGTACATGGGACATTTTCATCCCCATACATGGCTTAAATTCCGCCCGGTTTCTCCCTGCTAAGTGGTAGTTTTACGGTCCCACACGTGGTCCTATCCGAAGCTGTTTGTCGCTTGATTTGGTATTGGTACATAAAGTTTGTGACAAAGCTTCGAGCCACAATTTTTTTCTGGGGTAAATTGTAAAGCATGTAGGCTCTAATCAACGACAAGGAGACCAGATGTTTGCATTCGAGAAAATGAGGCCTTGCAGGCAGCCAAACAAATCTACTACAGACAATAGACCAGTGCATAGTGTATAGTTTAGTTTCAATAACAGAGTTTTGGCTAGCCCGAATAAGGTTAAATTTGGTACGTACCTAGACCATTCCCAACCCCATATATATCTGCCTTAAATTCCTCTCTGCTTATTCTTATTAAGTGACAGTGTCAATGTCTAATATGATGATCATGGCAACACTTATACTTTCTTTCTACTACTAGTTTTGTTTTGTTTTGTTTTACTGCAGTAACAAGGTATATATCTAACGAAAATAAAACTGAACGTTGTTTTCCGCTGGTGTTTGATGTCTGACTGTCGTAATAAATACATGTATTAAGTTATTTTACATTTATTAAGTTATCAGAAATATATAACATCTCAATCCACTTTGCCAGCTGACAGAATAAGAAAGGTCGAAGGCATGCATGGCCCCGTTCCCTTAAAGATTAAACGGATTAGAGTAAAACTAGGGATGCACCGGGGCCTGGCCTCGGCCCCGACCCCGGCAGGCGCCGGTTTCGACCGGGGCCGAAAATTAGCAAAATTTTGTAAATTTTTGACATTTTTTAACCAAAATTTTGAATTTTCGAAAGTCAAAAAGTGTTACAAATCGTTTGCTTTCCCACCGATATGAATGAAAACAGCGATAGTAACGTTTGTATACCAGAAATTATTGCAAAATATAAAGTTTCCAGATAATTTTTGAAAATTTTCGATTTGGGCCCCCAATTTCCAGGCCCCGGCCCCGGCCCCGGCCGGGGCCACGATGAGGTCCCGGCCCCGGCCCCGGGCCCGTTACTGGCGGCACCGGTGCATCTCTAGATCACCTAATAAATAGCAGAAATAAGAAATAGCTAAAAGAAATAGCACCTCGGATTAAACGGATTAAATTTAATCCAGCTAGTTAAACGAATTAAACGGATTAAACTTAATCCTATTTCTTTAATGCACCTAGGATTAAAATTTTAATTTAATCCTGTTTCTTTATTCACACTTCGGATTAAAAAATCAACGAGTGAAGTTTAATCCGACCTGCTTAATCGCTGTTACTCTAAAGATTAATTTTAATCCATTTAATCCGCCTCCGGCATTTTCAACTAGTTTTTAATCCTCGTGCAGCTATGCCTGATTAAACGGATTAAAAGTTGGCGGATTAAAATTTTTAAGCGCTGTTTCTTTAGTGGCGGATTAAATGGATTAAGATAAACTAGTTTAATCTGCGGATTAAAAAAAGTCGGATTAAACGACTTAGTTCTGATCCGTTTAATCCGTTTAATCCAGCATTAAAGAAATAGCGATTGAAATTTTAGTCCGGCTGATTTTTAATCCGCTTAATCCGTGCATTTTAATCTTTAAAGAAATAGACCCTATGTCCGCATATCTGCGTTAGGATGATGTTAATTCAATAAAAGGACACAGTCGCCGCTGACGATATTGCTGCGAACATAATTATCCTGGGCTCATTCTAGTGGGGGAAGTGGGGCCACGACAAACACTCTTCCCCCAAAATCGCCCCCAAAAAAGTGCGTGCCCCTTTCTTGTACAAAGTTTGCCCTGAAAATCGCTCAGAAGGCAAAATTTTCGAATTTTATCTGGCTTCGCCGGAAATTTTTAGTAAATTTTTACCAATTAAAGCACGAAATCCGCTTATGTTTGGCGATTACTATAAAAATAGCACAACTTTTACAATGTTTTTAGAAAATTTTGAAAACTTTTCGCCCCACACAAGAATGACTCGCCCCCGAGGGCCTCCAAAGAGTCCCCTCCCCAAGAAAAATTCCCTAGAATAAGCCAAACTATCGGTGGCTTGAAATGCCGTATTTTCCATGTAGTCTTCCTTTTCTATCGTCTCGGTAGCAAAAGAAACTGTTGTAGGTTTACATTTTGCGTCCACTGCCATTCTGCTAAACTAAAGTTTCAACTTTGAGGCAGGCATCTGTCGACTGAAAGGTTGATAATTTCTTGTCAGAAAGTTAAAAATATTTAGTTTCCTACATATTTCTGTTTCCTATATTCCTAAGGGATGGGCCTTATCACCGGCTAGGCAAAACAAACGTCTTAATGCCAACCAGTTGGAACTTTTGGTTGAAAAATACAACGAGGGGATTAATGTTCGTTGTGTTGAACCAAAAAAAGTGGCTGACGGCTGAGATGAAGCGGACGAAAACGTCTGCAGGACAACCACGCTTTCAACCGGATGAATACTTAAAATAGAATATAATAAGGCATATAGAAAACGAAATATCTTTAAATTTCTGACAAGACGTTGTCTACCTTTCAGTCGGCATATGGTTACCTCAAAGTTGAAATTTTATTTCAGCAGAAAGACAATGGACGCAAAACGTAGACCTACAACAGTATCTTCTGCTACGGATACGATAGAAAACGAAGACTACATGGAAAATACTGCATTTCAAGCAACCGATTATGAAGTTCGCTTCGCAGCAATATCATCAGCGGCGACTGTTTCCCTTAGGTGAATTATAATCATCCTAAATCAAATATGCTGGTATACATATATACCTTAATTACCTGGCTTATTCTGTCAGCTGGCAAAATGGATGGAGAAGTTATATATTTCATTACATGTATTCATTACGATAGTCAGATTGTGTTTGCGAACGGCTGACTGGTCGAATACCATTTTCTCTTTCGGGATGGAGATGGCCTATATATATGCTAAGTTTGACTTGATTCAGACTAGGCAAGGCTCTGTTATAGAAGTATATATATATGTGTATATGTATATATATATATATATATATATATATATATATATATATATATATATATATATATATATATATATATATATATATATATATATATATATATATATATATATATATATATATATGCCTATATATATGTTAACTACCGGTTTACTGTCCGGTAACTAAACCGGTACCTAGTTGGGCCCTAATGAAAGAGAAAAGACGGTTGGCGAAACGATAGCAGGCTCCTAATAGTCCCTACCTAGGATGCAACCCGAAGCAAAAGAATTAAATATTCCTAACTAAAGATGCCCTAATGAAAGAGAAAAGACTTTAATTACAATAGGCTTTAATAGGCAACCATAAGGATTACAGCAAATACAGAATTGCCTCTACAGTCCGACATTCTCACGCCAAGGACAAACTACAACTGATTAATTATGCATGTGAGCTAACTTACATATGACCAGATGGTTGCTGTTTGCACATGATTAAGTTGATCATTAGTAAAAGTAACCAAAGTAATTTAGGGTGGATCACAGCTAGTAAAGTAGGTTTTTACCATCATCCCCCTGGAAAAGATTTTAGCGCCTGATAAAATTCCAAGATAACGAGAATGCGACCGTATTTGGAAAATTAGATTAAGATGATAAAATTTAAAAGAAAAGACCTTCAAGCATGGGCGACCAGTAAGATACCATAAGGAAGTCCTGGCGCTTTTACTACCCATGATAGAAAGGTAACTTTCAAATGGTAAGCCCAAAGCTAGACTTACACAAAAAAAGAAAAGTTGGTAGCAATTAGTAATCAAAATACAGGCGAATACAAAAGATAGGGTTAGATGTTTTCCAACTAAACACAAACTTGATGGCAATATTAGACTGCTGTAATACCAATTTAGAAAACAAGAATAAACATAACTTCAATAAAGAAACCCAGTACAGAAACATAAGAACCCTTAAGCCACTATTAAAGAAAACCACAATCATACAAAACCACAATACACACAAGTCATTCACACTTACAAAGTACTTATACTGGCCAGACAATACAAGAATTCACTGCTGTACAAGGGTAATATACTACATTTTATCCTATACACAGTTCAAAATACAGATTATCTGTACAACAGTTCAAAAGAATAAGCACTACAAAATATACTTTTACACAGTTCAAAAGGGTAAATACCACAAAATTGCCTATACAGCTATTTCAAAAGAGTAAATACTACAAGCATTTAACATCTGTGCACAGAGTAGAAGATTAAATACTACAAGATATATCTTTACAGCAAAACAACAAAAAACACTACATGAATCTTATTACACAGCATCAAACTGTGCAATACAAGAGATAGCAATCATATATAGCTTAAAAGCTAACAATGCAAAAATACAGACAAAGTTGAAATTCAGAATATAAAGAGAAGAACAGAAACTACCGTGTCAGTGCAATGCATTCTAACTCAACTCTTGGGCCTTGGCATAAATGCCCTCAGCATCAATGAATTGCATTACCGGGAAGGTAGTTTAAAAGAAAACAATTTCACACAAATAATCCACAAATAATCCCTAAATAAACCTAACTTAAAATCCAAAGAAAACAAAAATTCAAGAATTTAGTTTGTCCGAAAGATAGCAATTTCAAAAGTAATCCTAACTCAACAAATAAACCACAAATACAACTATTACAAGTAAGATTTACATATTCATATATTCATAGTCATCCCTTGGCGAAAAATACGACTACCTACAAGTAACAAAGAAAATAACATATGTCCTGACAAAGCCAAAATAATTCAAATACTATACAAAATCAAAGGTCACTACAGAAAGAAAGATAGACAGAAAAGAGAAAATAACTACATAAAGACGTAAAGTTAAAATAGAAAGCATAACATTTAAAGACACAAAATTTAAAGACAAAAATTCTAAAGGCAAAAAGATGATGGCAGTTTAAAGTTCAATATTATGGCTTCAATATAATGGCTGTTGGTATGCCTTGAAGGTTGAGCAGATAAGCACCGTTTGAATGCACCATAGAGATGGAATAGAGCTGCATAGCTGAAAGATAGAAAGCATTCACAACCCAATAAATACTCGTATGTAACCAAAGAGATTCCGAAATTTTAAAGAATATACTCGATAGAAAAGAGAAAAGATATAGATAGAAAAGAGAAAAGAAAAGAATTTCTAAATTTTGCAAAATCACGTTTTTACAAATGACTAAAGTTTCACTCCAAATAGAAAAACTACTAATTTACACCACACACATAAATACATCATGAGTACCCTTTAAGTCCGCGCTTTTAAACTAAATTCAAGATAGATGTGAAAGGAAAAATACAAAAGATGAAATCTTTGTACACCTATTATGGCTTGAGCTGAATTAGGTGTTAGAAATAAGATAAGAGTAAAAATACTGCTCTAATCTACTGCCAAAAATACAAAGCAAATATGGAAGAATATAGAAGATTGCGAGAAAATGGATTCTCAACTTCAGGGTAACCTGTTATGATGCGTTTCTCGATGAAGATTGCATAAGCATCTCGAACAGCTCGCCACGAAGCTAAATGATCCGTATTCCATCAGCTCAAAAACCACATTGAACGTTTATAGCTTCGCATCAAAAGATGTGGCCAATTTCGAATTTCTGGGAAAATCTGGAGATAGACTGCTGTAATCGCTCCATGTAGAGACTGACCTATACCCACGAATTGCAGTTCGGTATGTTCTTTGCCTTGGTCATCCTTCATAGATGGAAAATGCAACTTAACCGTGAATTTATGGAATTCAGCGCAAGTATGAGACTTTTCCGGTTCACGGATATCCAAATCTAACTCACACCGTTCCCAACTTGGATTCTTGCGCATAACAGTCCTCCTACAAATAACTAACTGATTAACTGGTATTTCAATAAGAACTTCAGATTCATCTCGAAGTAGAGTTTGCAATTCTGTACGAAAAGCTTCCAAGTATGGATGAAAAACCTATACATATGCACTGCACGTAGATTGAAAACTCGTCACAATGATATTATCCCACAAACGATAACACCGTAATTGGCGAAGTGGCTTGTTGCAGTTTTTCTGCCAACAATTGCGGTGGTATGCCCTGGTAGATATCAAAAGGCGCATTCACCTTGTCAAAATCAATTAGAAATTTTATATCCATAGCTAAACGAATAGCCTTGCAAATGACCAAAACTTCTCGCCAATTATGACTATGCAATTTGGAATAAAGCCAATCTAAGTAAACTCCTTTACTAAGAGGTGCAAGAACCTCCTCTTGCTCGCCGTGCGTGAATAAAGGTCTTTCCTCCAACCATTGTCGATAGCCTGGAATAGCTTTAATCAATCTATTGGCTTCCCACTCGTCATCATCTAGCCACGAAAAATCTGAAAGATCGCGAAATTCAGCTTGTCGCATGGTTGGTCTAACCTCGTCGTCTAACATTTCCTTCTTGATCTTATCACGATGCTGCTTCATTTTGCTAGTAAGGTTTTCCTCTGGTACAATCTGTCCTAGAATAGGTTGTGCACGAACTGGCTCTTCATACACTTCAGCTGCCTGTTGTTGCCGTAGTTTCTTTCCCATTTCCACTCGACGCACTTCCTGACAAACTTCAATGAATTCATCTGAAGATGGCTCAAAAACGCGTTAGGACCTACCTTAACTATCGTCCCTTTTGCCAATCTGGACTTCGTAATCAATATGGAATAAGGATAAATTCCTAAACGTCCATTGGGACCATAAGCATACAAACATCTTTCCACTAGAACCTGATCTGTCAGTTCACTAACAATTTCCGAAACATTAGGTCTTCCAGCTTGTTCATTACGAAGGTACTTCAAAAGAACCATTCTAGCATTCGGATTAGTAATTCCGGCAACAGGTGGTCACATTAGATAGGCAAAATGTTCATTATGAGTTAGCATCTTAACTCTAGCTCTAATGTGAATAGGATGGACATTTTCCAACACTGGAATTCCTTCCGGCATCTGAGCTACTGCCACAAACTCATTAGTATGCAGCGGATTTATCATTACAACATGGTAAGTTTGCTGTTTAAGTTCAGATGGAACGTCAGCAATTGGCTTAGTAATCAATTCCGCATAAATACCCGTTTGCTGCTCATAGTTGGTAGCTTGAGCTCGATGAACTATGTCAATAAGACCTCTAACATTCAAAGAAAGTTCTGAAGATTGAGTTGTTGCTGGTAAAGTTACATGTCCTCCGTCTGAAGGGCTTGCAGACTCTTCCACAGACTCAATTTCCTCCTGATATTCCATCCCAGTGATTTAGACTAATTTCATCGTCCGTTTCAATGTTTTCCACAAGAGTCACTTGTTTTAGAACCTTAGGCGGAGATGAAGTATCCATCGGTTCTGGCAATTCAGGTGGCACTGGAGGTGGTGTCAACACTTTTTCGCTTGGCAATTCCGGTCTTGGAGGTGGTGGAGGTAAAATTCCTTATGGTCCTGACTGTTGTTACGGGACTGCGCTGGGACCGACGGATCAACCAATTCCAATTCCTCCTCTGGAACATCCAATTCGGAATCATATGCCAACACATGATCTTCCAAAGCTTGAATTTGAACACCCACATCGTCCTCATAATTTTTCCACTCTTGAATTGCAACACCTTCCTCGGATCTTTCCGCAAACTGAGCAAAATCATTGCAATCCCACATTTCATGATCCATATGATCTGGAGGTAGAACCTCGATTGGTGTTTCCAGTTCTAATAAACGATTCACATATTGAGACATGACCTTCAAGATTTCTGGGCTCTTAGCGACTGGCAATTCTGGATTCCTCATTAACTGTCCCCATCTAGTTGGATGATTGGACACAATTGCAATCATCGCCTCTCGTTCTTTAGCCTCATTCTTATAAAACCAATGGGATCTCTTATCTACCTCGTCCATCATCAAGATCTTCTGTCACTTGGCAACGTTTTATTATATGCCACTCTGGAATGCATCAAAGTAACTGGTCCACGGAATAATCCTAGATTGTTCCTAATTGTAGTTACCGTTTTACTCCAGGGAGTGTACGCGAAAGCTACTGTCGAAGCTGTTACGGCCGTCTCCCACAAATCTTCATCTGGGCATGCTTGCATCAATTTCTGCGTAATTTCCACTAAGGCAATCAAATCTGCACATGAATATTCCGCATGCCATTTCCAAGGTTGAATAGTTACACCGAACATTTTTGGAGCACTTTGTACCGCTTCCTTGGGATCCTTAATGAAGCAACTATCGGCGGTAACTTTCAAACTCAAGTTCCCTTTGCACGCTCCTGGAGTGCACTGATTGGGATGGTCAACCCAAAATTTCGGCTTATAGCCTTCTGGACAATCGTTGGAATTCAAGACTGTGCCAAGGTTACGCCATAATTCCGTCAATTCCACGCAGTTAAGTTCTAAATTTTCTGAGCATATGGAATAGCACTTGAAAATCCAAAGTCATAGCCATGATAGCACTAAGCCAAATCACAATCTTGTGCTTAGGTTTTGGCTGTCCATTGTCAAAAAGAATAGGTCCGGCTAGTTGACTAGCACCTACATTGGCTAACTGCTCTTGCCCAAAGGCAGCATGCCTTATTCCTTCCAGATCCATCACTATATACCTGCCTTGGATAATTTCCTTCAGACTAGGAATACTTTTAAGTAGATCTAATAGAGAAAAGATGGATTTGATCCCTTGTTTTTCACACAATTCGTTAATTTCCCATTGCCTTTTCTGAATCTGTTCTGGAACCACTCCTGGAATAGATGTCATAACTTGAGCTATATCGTACATCCGAGTTTCTGAATAATCCCAGGAAAAAGTATAACTATTCGGTTTCCATCTACTATCTATCTGATCAATCTGATAGGACCTCAAACTAACTGAATGCGTCTGAACTAAATAAAGTTTCTCCTTGCATCTTCCAAGCGTTGAAGTCGTTTCCGATGTTCTTACTCCTGAGTAGGCGTAGGCTTTGGCTCAAATGATTCCCTTCCATAGTCTTAACCAAGATCTTCCTCCCATCCTTGAGACTTCTTCTTCTGCTGCTTTCCTTGCGCCTTATCTCTCCTTTTGGCATTTCGTCTCTGATTAGCAATGGCCTGTTTTGACTTTCGGAGCAGAGCTCTCATCATCACTCCAACCGGAGTGGACCCTTTTGGCCATAAAGTTTCCAGAATTTAGAAGAAAAGCGCAGAATATAGAATTAATTTGTCATAAATTACAAAGTGCACATATAGTCTCAATCATATGGAAGTCTTTTTGACAACATACAAGCATTGAAATTGGAATTTGGGGAATGGGAAGTAGGAGATGGACCATGGTGATAGGTGATTGGACCATTGGAGCCGAGATGCAGGGAAGCAGTGGAGAAAAATTCATGGTAGTGGACATAACTTGACATGGTTGAGATTGATGTATTTTAATCTCTTCCGTTCCCGTTTCTTTAGGCAACTCTTTACGTTGCACCGCATTAAGCTCTTTGCTGACAACTTGAATATCTTCATCTTGACGTTCTGTTACATTATTGTTGTTATTAACTTGGTTGGTTTCTGTGGGTTTTAATACACATTTACGTACGACAATATCATCATCAATAACTACAGCATCCTTATATACGGACGTATCTACGACAACATCACTATCGGAAGCAGTTGGATCATCAACATCTATTTCCAACTCCTCCAGAGTTTCAGGGTTTATATCAGGTAATAACTTCAAACGATTAACATGAATTACCTTACTAATGTCACCCTTTTTCAAGTACCTCTACGATTCTGTAGGGTCCGTCGTACTCCACTGCCAATTTAGACATTGTACCCGTAGGTTGTGGCACTTGAGTAATGTTACGCATAACAATCTGACCCACTTCAAAATTCTTCAAACGTACACGTTTATCATACCGCTGTTTTCCAAGTTCCGCTTTATCAGCTATAATTTGAGCTGTAAGATGCCAGTTTTCAGTCAAAGTCCGTATTAACGAAGTCTTATAGTTTATCGAAGAAGTTACTGGCTTATCAATGTTTTCAAACAATAAATCTTCTGGAACTTGACAATCCCGACCAAACAACAAAAATACGGTGTATCCTGAATTGTAGAATTCAATGAAGTTCGATATGCATGCATAGAAAAAGATAGCTTAACATCCCAGTCGCGTTGATTAACATCTACGTACTTCGTAACGATTTCACGTATAGTACCATTTACCCGTTCTACTAGACCGTTTGACTGAGGATGGTAGGCAGTTTTACGTAATTTTTTAGTGCCCATTAATTTAAAAAGCGCAGTTGTAACTTCTGCCTGAAAATTAGGACCTTGGTCCGTTACGACCTCAGTAGGAACTCCATACCGTAAAATAAATTCATTTAAAATAATACTTATTAACGTTTCAGCCTTTTCGTTCCTTAAGGGCCATGCTTCTGCCCAACGGTAAGTTGATCAATAATAACCAAAACACAAACATTCTGCATTTTACCCGTCGGAAAATGCATAACGTCAGCATAAATTCTTTCAAAAGGTTTAGAGACTGGCGGATAAATTTTCATGGGAGCTTGAGGGTTCCTCGGGCCTATCGAAAATTTAGCACAATGATATTGCTCTAAAATATAGTTCCGAAACTTTCTAGGAACACAAATTAAACGTCCTGAGCCTTTTTCCTCTTGGCGTTAACATCCGTACGCTATCTATACAAACTACCGTTTTCGTATTCAAAATCAGCTTGGCTACCTATTAAGGTCCAAGTTAAATCGTCCTTTGGCAAAGTGCCTTTTTCAAGATACGTAAGAAAAGAACCAAATTCAGCGTCAACTTTAAGAGCTTGTGCCCATTCATCGTCAGAGTATTTTTCAATCACACAAACTGGCGGGAACATGTCACCTGTTACATCAAATTCATCAGATACGTACTGAAAAGCATTTTTCACAACAGTAGATTTACATTCACCTTCGTTGTTTCTGTCGTTAGTATCAACGACGGGAGTTAGAGGGTTACGAGACAAACAATCAGCGACAGGATTATCTACGCCTTTTCGATGTTCAGTTCGAAAAATGAATGTAGAAAGTACGATAGCCCATTTTGCGAATCTAGTATAACCTTGATTTCTGGCATTTGCAAAAATATACTTCAGGGCTTCATTATCAGTATACAAAGTGAATTGTCGATGGCGTAGGTAATGCTGAAAATGCTTACAGCAAGTCCCTCTAATTCCACAATTTTATAGCGATTTTCTGCACCAACTAAAGATCGACTAGCATAAGCAATAGGTTTTGGCTTTTTCTCTCCAGGTTGATCTTGAAACAAAACTGCACCGAGACCCACGACACTAGCGTCAGTTGTTAAAATAAAAGGTTCCTCCCAGTTTGGGTATGCAAGAATTGGTGCGTTTACTAAAGCTTGCTTTAAAGTTTCAAAAGCCTTTTGACATTGATCATTCCAATGAAAACCTTCATTCTTTTTCAACAAAACATTCTTCGGTGCCGCAACAGAACTAAAGTTACATATAAATCTCCGATAATAACCTGCCATACCTGAAAAACCACGTAGCTGTTTTATGGTAGTAGGTACTGGAAAATTTTGAACCGCCGTTACTTTACGCGGATCTGTTTCAATGCCCTTTTCGGAGATAAAATGTCCCAAATATTCGACCTGTTTGCGGAAAAACACGCACTTTTTCATTTTCAGTCGTAAACCATGATCTGATAGCTTTTGAAATACCACTTCAAGCATTTTTAGATGGTGAGATTCATCATTAGAAGGAATTAACAAGTCGTCAATGTAAACGGGCAATTCTGTGAAAATTCTTTCCATTATTCGTTGAAAAGTCGCAGGGGGCGTTTGTCAAACCAAAAGGCATGACATTGAAATGAAACAAGCCCATATGTGAAATAAATGCGGTCTTTTCCTTATGAGGTTGAATCATCTCGATTTGCCGATAACCGCTGTTTAAATCCAAAGTTGAAAAGAACTTCCCTTTACTGAACATATCCAAAATTTCATCAATTTTTGGTAAAGGGTAGCGGTCTTTCCTTGTTATTTTATTCAATTGACGATAATCAATGACAAATCGGGTTGTTCCGTCCTTTTTACATACTAGCATGCATGGTGATGACCACTGACTGTCAGATGGAACACATATTCCTTGCTCTAGCATTTTCTTTATGTGCTTTTCAATTTCAGCCCTTTCCATAGGGTTCATCCTATATGCTTTTGCTGTTACTTGTCCTGACATTCCTGTATCGATGAGCTGTTGTCCAGTACTGCATCGTCCAAGATTTTCTGGTGTAGCAAACACATGTACATACTTACGTAGCAGTTCTTTAAACTTACCTTTAGCCTTTTCTGAACACTCAAACTTCTCCAATTGGGCTTCCTTGAGAAATTGTTCGTACAATTCTTCCGGTGTAGGTTCCCTATTCGAGTTTTGCGATTCTTGAGATGTTGAAGGTGCACTTACGTACGTATTTTCAGTAGTTGCAGAAAAAATTTCAGCTTTTACTGACTTAGGTAGATCATCCTCACATACGTACTCCTTTTCAAACCACGTATCACTCAACTGTAGAAACGATTCCTTGCCTTGGCGATTTGTTACAGAAACTAAGTCGTCTGCATAAGCTAGTACCATTCCAGGATGCAAAGTCATAGGCTCTTCGCCCAAATTCCACACTTTAATTTCTTGTGTTTTTCCCCTTTTGAGATTATTCCTGGAACGACATAGCAATCGTATTTTTCCAAAATATTCATAGAATTTCGCACTAGCTTAGGAGATTCTTCAAACCGTGAAGGCCAAGGAGCTATTTTCGTATTTACAATTGATGATTTCGTACGTACAAACGGTAAGTCCCACTCATCATAAGTCAGGTCAATTTGTGGTTGACTGTCCTCACAAGTGATAGAAACCCATGCCTCAGAATTCGCTGGAATAGTAGTTTCGACTCGTAAACAGATATTCGAAACAGCTGGCTGTGCTTTTCCAATAGTTTGCAAAATGCTACTAATTTGCGGTGCCCCCAGCAACGGAACTTCTTTGAACAAAGGATGGTAAACAGAATGGCGTCCCATGAGCATTGACCAGTTGTAAAAAGATAGAAAATCCATGCCAAGAAGTATGTCGTAGGGACAAAAATCACTTATCAAGTACTCATGAGCCCATCTGTAACCTTGAAAAGAAAGTTCAAATTTGACTGAACCAGAAAAATTTATGAACGTTCCGTTAGCTGCGGTAGCTTGTTCACAAGCACCATCACCAAACGTTAGGCTTTCCGGGTATTTTTGCTTCAAATGTTCAACAAAATTCTTAGAAACAACAGAAATATTAGCGCCCGTATCAATAAGTGCCAAAGTATTTACACCTCCCACTGATGCTACTATCAATGGTGAGTGAACAGGTGGAATTTTCGTCTGAGCACCGAAAAAATACTGATCTTGATGCACAAAAGCCGCCAAATAGTTTCGATTATTTGTCACGAAGTCAGCTTTAGGTGCCTTTTTTGGCTCATGAACTGAATTCACATGATTTACTTCAAAATCTTCACTTTCCAAATCTGACGTTTCGGACTGACTTTGGTCTGACTGCGAACTTTCCGAAGTTTCATACTCAAAAAGGTAACTTCCAGGGAAATCTGGGTGTGGAATCTTATGAGAACGTCGTTTCTGAACAGATTTCACCTTTTTATTTGAACGAATTCGATCTGATGATGAGCTAGGTTCATCTTTTCGTTGGTTATTGTCATTAGTTTCCCTCGCCCCTTGCTGTGTCACATATTGGCGCCAATTTGTACTTGGGAGAGCAACAGTTTCCCCTTGAAAACCTGCTGTTTTCCCAGATACGCGCATTTTTGGTTTGATTTGCTCAACAAATTCAACTGTTGCGGCACAGCAAGAGACAGTTACGTATTTGCATTCCAATAATTGCCATTAACTGGAGTTCGGATAGTACCGGGACCCGTACTATACCTGTTCTGATTAGGGGGGATGCACTTTCTGATTCCTGAAATATCGTGGCCCTCCACGAAAATTAGACGCACGTGGAGTGAAAGACTGATTTCCTGAGTAATTCTCCCGAATATAGGCGTAGTTGCGGAAATTATTCTGATAATTGGCGTATGTACCATACGTATTTCTAGAATTTGTAGAAAAACCACGTTGAAACCTTCTATTTTGAAATCGGCTGAGTTAGAGTCACATTCTTCTTCGACACGCGAAAGTTGGACCACAATTTTTCGCAGTTTAGCCATTGTATGTCCCCAACTTTCCAGGTCAGAAAGTAAAGAAACTCCAACGTTTTTAAGACTGCTTTTAAGGCCTTTCCTGAGTTGTTCAAAAATATACACAGCCCTTTCGTCATCATTTGCTTTGGGAAATGCTTTTCGGGCCAAAATTTCCAAATCCTAGATAAAATCCTGAACATTTTCACTGGATTTTTGAGTACGTACATAAAATTTCCTAGAATGTTCCACAGCCGTTTTCTGAACAGGCTCAAAAAGTGTTTTTAGGAGTTCAACCATCTGCTTGTACGTACCTGTCATTCCCAAAGAAGAAAGCCTATGGATGACTTTTTCACCCAGTTTTGCCAATAAAATGGAATAATATTTATCTTCGTCGATATCGTTTGCCTTGACTATGGCCTCAAAACTAACTATCCATTCTTCGAGAGTAAGAGAGGTTTCCCTCCCGTTATAATTGCTCAAACCCTTAAAAAGAGTTATCAAATTTTTCACTTCGGCCATTTTTCGTTCCCTTTCTTCACGTAAACGAGCACGAAATCGTGTTTCCAGATTTCTTCTCAATTCGCAAATCTGATTGATATTTTCAGAAATATGTTCAAACATATCCCAAATTCTACTAAAATCGGTGTTAGGGATATTCTCTTCTGGAATTACTTCAATGACTAGAGAAATTCATATGAAAAATCATCAAAAATTCGTCGAAAAAACACACGTTTAGCCTCAATCGGCCCTATACGTATATTAAAAAAATTACAAAATCGTCGGCAAAATTGCTCCAAAATCAAAAACAAACGTACCTGATTAGATCACAGTTAGGGGGGATATTTTTATCGAGGACATTTTGCCGTTGAGAATTGATAAGTTTTCAACAATGTCCAAAAATAGGTATTTTTGGGGGGGTTGGGGGGGGTAACAAAAAGATCTCAAAATAACGATTTCAAGCAAAAATTCGCACAAATATCCTCCTAGAACGTCGTTTTACGCCTAGGACGGTTGTTTGGAGCAATTCGGCCTAAAAATCGCTCAAAAATCGATTTTAAGGTCGATTGGGGTGTTGGAAATTTCTCCTAAAAATCACAAAAAACTTCGAAATTTTGGCAATTATGGGTCCCCAAAAATTATACACACCTTGGGGGATCCCCAAAAATTTTATTTAGCCTAGAATTTACGAAATTAGACGAAATTTGATCTTGAGGGTTTTTTGGGGGGGGGTCAAAATTTTGCCTAAAAAGTGCCTAAAATTTCAAAATTGTGGCAATTACGGGTCCTCAAAAATTTTACGACGTTTGGGGAGTTCCAAAACATTTTATTTAGGCAAAAATTTGCAAAAAATTTGACAAAATTAGCCTTGGGGGGGTACAAAAATTACCAAATTTTGTTCAGCTTCTGTTGCTTTTCCCAGTGTTAAACGTTTGTCAGTATCGAGAAAATTCGGCACTTAGGATTGTGGAAAAAGCCACAAAAATTTCCTAACTACAAAAGTTTTACAAATTTTTTACAAATTTTTCCCGTCTTGGGGGGGTTTGGGGGGGTTGGGATCCTGTCTTAAAACTACCTAAAATTCACTGCAAAATAGGTTATTGGGCTGCCCCAATAACGCAGTGTCGTTTATTTCGCCGTCCCCCAACCCAGAACTTCTGGGGTGGGGTAGGGGGTAAGACAAGTCGCCCGACCGAGTTTCGTAACCACCCATGCTGACGAATTTTATGAGTTGCACCCTACACAATAGGAGAATTTAAAAATTTTTCAACTTAAACAAAAACTATTTTAAAAGATTCTCCGAATTTTTGCGATTCTAAAAATACAAACTTTTTTCAATAAATCGTAAAATTGTGTTCAAAAATCGTTTTCGAAAAATCGCAAAATTTCAAAACTTTTCTATTTAACAAACCGGACAGTGGTCCTGTCACGGTCGCCAAATGTTAACTACCGGTTTACTGTCCAGTAACTAAACTGGTACCTAGTTGGCGAAACGATAGCAGGTTCCTAATAGTCCCTACCTAGGGTGCAACCCGAAGCAAAAGAATTAAATTTTCCTAACTAAAGATGCCCTAATGAAAGAGAAAAGACATGTTTTAATTCATATTTTATTATGAATATGAATATTTTATTAGTCATATTTTAATGGAAACTTACAATAGGCTTTAATAGGCAACCATAAGGATTACAGCAAATACAGAATTGGCTCTACAGGCCGACATTCTCACGCCAAGGACAAACTACAACTGATTAATTATGCATGTGAGCTAACTTATATATGACCAGATGGTTGCTGTTCGCACATGATTAAGTTGATCATTTGTAAAAGTAACCAAAGTAATTTAGGGTGGATCACAGCTAGTAAAGTAGATTTTTAACGTATATATATATATATATATATACATATATATATATATATATATATATATATGGATATATTATGGGGGGGGGGGGGGGGAGGGGGGGGGGGAGGGGAAAATGAGGGATCGACGTGTAAAAGCACCTCCGGAAGCCAAAACGGGGCGCGGAGGAACCAGTAGGGGATTTTTTTTTTTTTTTTTTTTTTTTTTTTTTTTTTTTTTTTTTTATATATATATATATATATATATATATATATATATATATATATATATATATTAGGGATCGACCGAAACTCCAAAAAACCGGAACCGGAACCGGAACCGGAACCAGCTCTTTAACACTACAAAAATCGAAAATTTTTTCGGACGTTTTGGACAATTTTCGCACAATTTTTCGCTTTTTTATAGTTAATAGAACATTGTAATAACGTTTGCTTTATATTTTATAGAGTTATTTCAATGCAGGAACATGAAATTTGCAATTTATTAAGAGATTTTTGACTTATAGCATAGTTAAACTTTATTACATAATGTATAGCTTTAAAATTAAAATTTAAAATCAATTATACACGGTATGAATATGCTATATTTATATTATTCGAGCACATTTTCGATGAATAAACGGCATCTATATTTTTACATTATATATACGAATATCGATGAATAATTTAATCGAATGCAAGTTGACTTTTAAAGAAGATTTACTGGCAAATAAAATTTAATTTCTTAATTATATATATAGTTATGCTGAATTTTCAATTAAGCTAAATAAGTAGATAGAAGCTGATTCCACGAAATTTTTCCGAGCACCAGAAACTGCTCTTACAGCTTTCGGCAAAATAAGTCAGAAACATGTTTAGTTTTTATCTGGCTTGTCTGATAATTTCTAGTCATAATCAAAAAGTTCATTTAACTTTACTAGAAGCGGAATAGTTGCAGCATTTTCAAAACGTAAAATAAAAAATAATTATGCCATTTACATTTTTAGAAAACAAAAGATATCTATTACCATTTTAGTTTATATACTTTTGTTCTCTCCGTACTTCAGACAAAATTAAAATTTTTCTGAAAAGTACTGTTCTTGTATAAATTCCGTGTTGTAAAATCTAATCTATTTATGAACTTAGGTAACATCAGCTATATACAAAATTGGACTTGTTTAGAACATCGGCTTTTTATTCCTTAGCTTGTTATTATATCTCAGTATAATTACTTTGTTATTGGAGTTTTCTGATTAAAATGCAAATGGTTTTTGCACGGTTGAAATATATATATAAATTTTCATCCATTAAACATATAAGAGCCAAAAGTATTTTTCACAAGTTTCAAAGAAAGTCGAAATGCACAATTTCTCCAACTTGAATTAAACAAAATTCCTTCCTTTTGGCTAGCTTCATCAGGATTTTTAAATTTTAAATGACGTTTCTTCAAAAGATTTTTAAAAACCATTGCTATTTGTTCCATCCATAATTTTTTAGTAATTCTGTTGATCTGCGCACTGGATTAATTACTAAACAAAGAGCAATAAACTTAAGTAGTCCATATTTAAAGTCCAGTCTCGATTTAAACAATTACAAAGATTAAATTTAAGCTAAAACTGACATTTCATTGAACTGACATTGAGCATAGGTCGACGGTAAGGCTTCAATAATTTCAATTCAGCATTAGGTATACTTAAATTTAAAAGTTTACTCGGTCTTGTACTATCTAATCTGAGTTATTAAGTATATATATATATATATATATATATATATATATATATATGTATATATATATTATTTTTGTTTGATAATATATATATTAATATTCATAACAACGATACATTAGACATAATTATTACAAATTCGAAACATTCTAAGTAATGCAATAGCGCCGCAGGCGAAAATTTTTGAATAAATCATATTCTGGTTATAAGAGAATCGCAGTTTTTCAAAAGTTTTAAAGAAGTTTGATAAAATTTTTGAAAATTTTAATAAAATTTTGCTTTTGATAATAGGCTAAAATTGGTTCCGGTTCCGGTACGTTTTCAAAAACCGGAACCGGAACCGGAACCGGAACCAAAAAGTACCGGAACCGGAACCGGAACCAAAAAGTACCGGAACCGGAACCGGAACCGGAATTCCGGTCGATCCCTAATATATATATATATATGACATATATGACATAATATATGACTCGGATTCTGAGAGATTGGACTCGTTTCAATTATAAGTTGTTCAACCTCAAAAATCGATTTCGCTCATTCCGATATATATTAAACTAGAAGACATTCTAAGAACTTTGGCACTTGCCGTTTTTCCAATTCCTCCGGTAGTGTTCACAGCAACCCCTCAAAGTTGACCCATTTTCACGATTTTGGCTCTGTCGACTGGGTGTTTCTTTACTAGTTGGCTACAACGTTTTCCTTGACCAAACCGGCTCAAATTTGGAGCACATACTAAGGATATGTGGCCCAGTCTTCACACCAAATCTGAACCTTCCAGCTGTATCCATGCTAGAGCTATGTGTGACGAAGCCCGAAATTCTTGTTCGGCTCTGCCCGAAAATTCACACATTTTTGGCCAAAACTATATACAGATATCAAAAGCCAAAAGGACATTTGCATATATGCTGTACCTCTATATCTGTCCTAAAATCGTGCAAAAAATCAGCGATTTTTAGGGTAAATGCGTAACCATTTATGACCTCGAATATGGGTCGCTACGGCTGCAGGCAGCAGAGCAGTCCTATGTTAAAGCGTGATTGACGAAGCTAGTTGCAACCTACACTGCCTAGTTCATGCTCATATTGTCATATGGAGACACTTTTGTTGGTATAATATTAGGTATTTAGCCCTTTACACGTTTGAGCTGAATCAAAGATAAAACTTCAACATCAAAAACTTTCACGGTCAGCAGTACACACAGATTCCACCAATTTTTGGCCAAAACTATTCGCAGATATCAAAAGCCAAAAGGAGTTTGACATGCATATTATGGTTCAATACTAGTCCTCAAGCAAAAATTGAGCAATTTTTACAGGGAATGTGTAACCATTTATGACCTCGCATATAGGTCGCTACGGCTGCAGGCAACAGAGTAGTCCTGTGTTAAAGCGTCATTAACGAAGCTAGTTGCTACCTACACTGCCTAATTCATGCTCATAATATTGTTATATGGAGACACTTTTGTATAGGTCGCTACGGCTGCAGGCAGCAGAGTAGGCGTATATCAAAGAGCCATTGGCGAGCTAATTGCATCCTAGAGTGCTTTAATGTTGGCTAACTGAGTTATCATACAGTTACGCAATTGTCGCTGAAATATTGTTCGGTAGTGCATTAATGGTATATAATTTGTCTTTTGTCTAAACTCCCGTTAACATTACTAATGTTCAACTAACTTATTGGTTTACTGCTGTACGAAGACGTACACTTTTGCTTGTTTTCTGAATGCCTCTCGAATTTTAAGTCAAAATAAACTAATTTCTGTTTTACACGTATATACCGAAAATAGAAAAGGTCTCAATTAGTTCGCTATTTAAAAGTTTTTTGTTTATTCGAAACAGTCACTGTTCAAAATGTTGCCACGGACATCGTCGTCGGTCGCTTGGAATTCGTAATGTTCCATGTAGTTGTCCCTGTCAATTGAATTTATTGGCTTTTGATTGTTGGATGATGCCATTGTGGACTGGGCAAAAAGCCGGCTGAACAAAAAGCATATTAATTATATAAACGAAAAACTATCCATATTAAGGTTTATGGAAATCCTGCGAAGAAAGCGGACCACTTCCAACCGCTTACTATTAGCGACAGTAGGGACATATAACTGAAGATGTACATGCTTAGCCACTGACGCATTTTCTAGCGCAATAAGCAAATTTTTATTTATGTTCAAAACATTGCCAAATAATGTTTGGTCGAAATCAAGCCAAGAAAGAAACTTTGGTCAGTAATTTCCGAGATGAAGATTAGGTGCTACAAAAATGCATGTTTTGCAACATAAAATAACTAAACTAGTGAATGATTATTTTGTGCTATTAATGGAAAATGTCACTACGTATGTGGTTCAAACGAATTTTATTTACTCATAATTTTATTTATATACTCATTTACTCAAATTAGTGACACAAAAAGGCAGGTTACTATATTCTGCTTTGTAGCATTAAACGTTAATTGCATATATTTCTTCAAATAAATTTTAAAGGTAGTGTTGTGTTATACCTGAAGAAAGATGCAATTTGATGCCACTTAAGTATTCTTCAGATTGAAAACGGAGCTGTCCGGTAACGGTTTTGACACGCTTCATTTCCTCAGCTAATAGTTTTGGTTTTAAACAAAAGACAAATTGCTTACCATTAGAAACCATTCCAAACAATGTTTCAGCGACAACTGACGAACCGTACGATCATTCAGTTTAAACGTATGATAATTCAATTAGCCAATATTAAGCACTCTGGGCTGCAATTAGCTCGCCAATAGCGCTTTGATATACGGCTATTCTCCTGCCTGCAGCCGTAGCGACCTATACGCGAGGTCATAAATGGCTTCACATTCCCCTTAAAAATTGCTCAATTTTTGCATGATGTTAGGATTAGTATTGAACCATAATATACATGTCAAACTCCTTTTGGCTTTTGATATCTGCGAATAGTTTCGGCCAAAAATTGGTGGAATCTGTGTGTACTGCTGACCGGGAAAGTTTTTGTTGTTGAAGTTTTATCTTTGATTCAGCTCAAATGTGTAAAGGCCGAAATACCTAATATTATACCAACAAAAGTGTCTCCATATGACAATATTATGAGCATGAATTAGGCAGTGTAGGTAGCAACTAGCTTCGTTAATGACGCTTTAACACAGGACTACTCTGCTGCCTGCAGCCGTAGCGACCTATATGCGAGGTCATAAATGGTTACACATTCCCTGTAAAAATTGCTCAATTTTTGCATGAGGACTAGTATTGAACCATAATATGCATGTCAAACTCCTTTTGGCTTTTGATATCTGCGAATAGTTTTGGCCAAAAATTGGTGGAATCTGTGTGTACTGCTGACCGTGAAAGTTTTTGATGTTGAAGTTTTATCTTTGATTCAGCTCAAACGTGTAAAGGGCTAAATACCTAATATTATACCAACAAAAGTGTCTCCATATGACAATATGAGCATGAACTAGGCAGTGTATATATATATATATACTAGTGTGTGTATATATATTATACTCTTACTGTATTAGACTTGACGCCCTTCTCGTCCTCCCCAACGGCAGGACACTCCGGAGCAGCCGTCAACCTCGCGGACGAGGCGTGCCAGCTCCAGCTCTACTCCATCTCTATGCCCCAAGAAACAGCTGAATTGGATATAGCAGCCCTGACTCTTGACATTGATCCGGGCTGTGTCTCATTTGCTCAAACTGTATATAGTGTACATATAGTGTGTGTGTGGGTGGGTGGGTGGGTGGGTGGGCGGGTGTGTGTGTCTTTCTCAGGCGCGTAGCCAGTGGGTGGAAATGGGGAACCCTCCCGGCATTGTGGAAGCCCCCTATTCTTCCTGTCATGTCCCAACACCCATTGATCAGAAAATTTTCGAGCCTTCAGCGCGAATGCAGGGCTGTTTTCCAATATAGTGCGTTTATAACACCAAAAATAAGTTGGAAATAGTGTAGATGCTTACCCTATTTTGTCTAGTTTTATCAGTCATTGCATCATTTGCTTGCATAAAAATTGTTTTCAAATAATAAAGGATGTTAAAAGATCTCTAAAAGGGCTCTCCCACTTTTTGGGTTCCCCTCTCACTATAAGGTGCCAAAAATGCCAGATTTTAAGGATTTTTGGTCAAAATTTTCAAAACTTCCGGCTCCGTCGAAATTTTTTGGTCAAATATCGTCTATTTGGTACTCAAACTCAATTTTTAAGCACTTTTTAGCACAGTTATAGCAGTATATGTAAAAAATAGGCTATTCTTACTGTATGTTTGGAATTTTTAGACCATTTTATCCCCCCACTGTCCCCACCCCCAGTTTTTTCGCTTAAAATAAACCCAGTGAAATAGTAGTATATACATTTCTTATGATTAAAGATGTATACATGTATATATAATTTTTGTCCCGCTTTCATATAGGCTTGTCATGTTTATTTTTTGTTGAATTGTTTACGCAGTGAAACCACTAGTTTTGTTAATCAATTAATAAAATACCTTTAGGTATGTGGGTACTTATTGTAGCTCATTCTAAGGAAAATCCAGGTTTCGTTCCATGACCAAAAAATGTATGTACATGTACTTAATCTGAGGGCCTTCCCTTTTGTATGCAGTTATCATCATAGGTGTGGCTGGCCAAAAAATCGGGGGGGGGGTGGGAGGGCGTGGGGTCGTCTCGAGGGTGAGCGATGCCCAAGAATTGCCAAAAACCTCAGTTTCAATTTTTGCAATTTTCAGCAAAAACTCGGGGGAGGAGGAACATTTAAAAATTTGGAGGAGGGGCGCCAAAATGTTTTCTTGGTGGGAGCCTCCACCACCACACCCTCTCTCTCAACCCCCTCCCCACCCAACACATCTATGAGGTGGGGGAGGGGTGTTACCCCAACCAATACTATATTTTGGCGCCCCCACCCCTAGATTTCCAAATTTCGCAACCCCCCCTTTTTGACGCAAAAGTTGCCAAAAATCGCACAAAATCAGGATACGTCCACTTTAGGAGACTTCCCCCACCCTCATCCTTGCACCATCCGCATGTAAGAAAAAGTATTTGGACATACACGATTATCTGTTACCTATTTCCGGTATCTGTTGCACCATCCACATGTGCTTCAGTAAATCCACGTAAGCCAAACCATAGCTAGCTATATACTGTCAATTGCACTAAATCAAGTATGCCCTGAATTTGTCCGGACAATTGTCCAGACTAATTAAATATCAGTGGCCAGGGCAGTGTAACTGGATGGCCGTTGAAATTAGTCGGGACATTTGTCCGGACTAAATCCCTTAAAGGAACTTCTCAGACTAAATGTCTCAGACAAAAGTCCTGACTAAAATTTGTCTGTAAAAATTCTCATTTTTTGGAAATATGTGCGGACTAATTTATTCTGTCTGGACATTTGTCCGGCACTATTCTCTGTCTGGACAATAGTGTGGACATGTCCGAGACTAATTTTTTGTCTTGGACATTTCCTGACTAAATGCGATTTGTCTGGACTAATTGTCCGGACAGCTGTCCGGACAAAAATTATTCCGGACAAGTCTAGACAAAAATTTTTTGTCTTGGACATGTCCAGACTAATGTCCATTTTCCAGACTAGCTATACATTTCGCGTCGAGTTGAACGTGACGGACCCATTAGAGCCTTATGTGGCTGATTAGTTGAATTTTCGTCCAAATCTTCACTTTCGTTATCTGACGAATCTGACAGAGCTTGATCTGAACAAGAACTTTCCGAGGAATCATACTCAAAAAATCTTCCGGGAAAATCTGTGTCAGGAGTCTTACAAGAATGCCTTTTCTGACCACGTTTCGATATTTGTTTCGACTTCTTTTGTCCTGCCATGAATTATCGTCATTTTTATCTTTGATGTTACTGTTAATAGTTTCCCTCTCCACGTTCAAAAATAAATCATTTGCTGCCTTTTCCTCTGGTTCAGGTGGCTCATCAATAGTTCTAAGACGTTTTAAACGTGTAGTTACCTGATCTGGTTATGTTTCCATAGTTATTTCCATGCTATATGTCGTATTTTCATTTTTCACCTCTGACTTTTTATAAATTGAGGCATCTGAGCTATTTGCAGCATTAGTTGTACAGGTTTCATCTAGACTGTTTGAAGCCTTCAGCCTCGTGTCCCCACATTCAGGGACATTAGCCGTCGTGCTTGAACCTACAGATAATCCCTGATAATCCCTGACTACCTGCCCCAGCTACACTAGTACTAGATATTGGCATAAGGCCAGGTGCCCCTTGGTGTGCTAATATTGGCACCAACTTGTATTTGAGAAAGCAGAAGGATTTCCCGTAGAAAATCTGCTGTTTTCCCAAGCACAATACTGTTGTAATTTAAACCTATATTTACTATCTCTTTAAGGTGGTGGTATTCGTTTGTGCAGTGCTTTTGTGGTAGTTTTCTGAAAAGCTATAACTTTCGCAATTTTGGGAGTTGGAATGAGCTTTATACATCGTTCTAAAGCTTATAATCTGTACATTCACATGAGCTTACGAGACCAGTAAAATTAGCACAAAACTAGCAAACATTTTCTGACATACTGACAACTGACAGGCTAAATATATACCAAAAATTTTTGAACTTGGATTTCTCAAAACTGTAGAATCGGCCAAAATTTTTTCTTGTGCCATGATATGAAGGGCATTTGCGCCGAGGGTCTTTTTTTAGATTTGGCTCAAAAAGCTTCAATACTCCAGAAAATCCGGCAAATGTGTGGTAACACGAAATTTTGCAACTTTGTATTTAGTTTTTTCGCAACTGGAGATGTTTTAGCTCAAACCAAGAAAGTCCCTCCGCAATAGTGCCAATTTTCATCCAGCCAGAAATTACGCGAATCCATTGCGTAGTTTTTTGAGAAATCGATGTTCAAAACAAAATAATAGCAGTTTTTGCCAAAATGGTTTTTCGGCCAAATCTCTATCATAAAGCAACGAATCCCAGCTAATAGGCACTGATAAAATGGGAAATTAGACCTCGTATCGATTGAGTATAAATAACCGAAAATTGTTCTTACGATTTAGCAGTAATTTTGAAAAAACTGATTTTTTCGAAAATGGCCGTTTTTTGACCCCAAAAATCGTTTTTGGCTATGCTGACTTAACCACAAGAGATAGCTCAAAGGTTGTAAAGGCAAAAATGTTTGTTTTTGTACCCTCTTTCCATCCATAACAACCAATCTGATGTATCGACCACCTAATTGGTGTGTCGGATACTGAGACTAGTTATAGTGCAACCGCATCAGTATCATAGCATTTACCACAATGAGATTAACAATAAGATATATCGTTTATATACGTTTAAGTGACCAATCACAGTTTATTCTTCATGTAGAAGGCTGATGTGTTCAATCTTCATTGGCAATACTCATCATCGTGTGTCTCACCATTCCAATGGTGTTGGATCGGATCACGGACACATCATCATCCCTCCTTCTTTGTGCCCGGGGGGAGAACCGGTGAGGAGGAATACCCTTTGTAGTTCGTGTCGAACGCCTTAGGAGGGTCCCACCATCCTGACTTTTGATGGACACGACGTCCGCTTCACTCGTGGGCTCGAAGTACCGGCGTATTTTCCGAGCATTCCAAACTTGGTGATCGCTGAGGTGGTAGGTATAGTCCCCAAGGACAGCTTGAACGACCAAGTCCTGTGGCCAAGGGCTTTGTCCTTTCAGGCATTGTGGACGCCTGACCACCACTTTGTCGCCAACCTTATATGGACCCCGGTTATATAGCATTCTTTGATCCGGCTGGAATATTTGCTTTCGGACGCGACCACTTGGATTTCCGGGTTTTATCGACTTCCGGCTTGAATTGTGCACTGTCACCATGCCATGGACCCAGTCGGGTTCAGATATTGGCTCCCAGATCCCTTGCTGTACCATCGACTGGATTTCTTTTTCGACTGCTGAACGTCCAGCGAGAGGGACTACGCGTAATTTGGACGCGGCAGGTTTAACGTCGTGGACGGCCGCGACGCTGGTTCTAGGACATACCAAAGGGTGTGCTTCCATGGTTGTCGGATCTAAAACCAGCTTCAGGTTTCTGATGGCGTCCAGGCCAAGCATGGGCTGGCAGTGATCTAGTAGAACGTAGACTTGGAGAGCCGATTTTTGATTTTCGGCAGTGGCAGTCGGCAGTTTTTTCCGACAACACCTTTCGAAGTGCCCCAGGTTTCTGCAGAAGTTGCAAGTGCTGCTCTGGGCTGGGCAACTGCCAGATTTGTAGACGTAACCTGATATACCACATCCGTAGCAGAATTTAGAGGTTGTGTCAGCAGGATTGTTTGAATCTTTTTTCTCTCGGCATGCCGGTTGATTGGGGTGGTGTGATATCCGGAAAACAGCACTGACAGATACAGGTTTCTGTAATGAGCGTTGTCAAATTGTGCTGTTTCGGCCGCTTGCATCATTTGATGGATTTTCATCAAGTTTGGTTCGAGTTCTTCTAGCAGTTTAAGACGAGTTGGACCGTGTCGACATCCGTTTACCAATCGTATGGCTAGGAATTTGTCTTCTTGGATTCCAAAATCGCAGTCAGAAGCCAGTGTTCTCAATGCAGCGAGATATTCTGCTGCAGTTTCATTGACTCATTGATGTCGGCAGAAGAAGTCGACTGGGGCTCGCACTTTACTCACTGATTTATCAAAAGGATCGCGCACGGCTTGGGAGTATGCTTGATACCGCGCAACATCTTGCTGAAAGGCGATTGGGTGGGAGGAGATCATCCGACATCCCTTTGTTCCGAGTAAGTGTATAGTATAGTGGTTTTTGTCAGCTTCTGTGAGCTTATCGTCATTCTTCGGTTACGGTTGTTCAGGTATAGGTAGTTCTCGAACAATCCTGGAGTGAAGCGTACGGAAAAAAGTAATGGTAAAATGGCTAAACGGGCAGCTCTTGTTCCTTCGCCTCTAGTAAAGGCTGCAACACCACCGATTCAACCTGCTGTGAAGTTGGTTATGGATGACACTCCTAGCCTAATTCAACTTTTCCTGAACATTTACGCAATAAAGCGTCTCCATTCTTATTCTTACAACATGTTAATGTAGAAACAGATGACAACGGTCGAGTTATTTCTCCTGACAAAACATTTGGTTCAAATTTGTATGATTTGGCAATTAAGATACTTCATAACTCCGGTGAAGTTTAGTCCACAGCAACCTCTAGATGCTCCTAAGTTTGAACAGTTTCTAGCATCTGTACCCAAACCAGCTTTGGGTGTAGGACATATTTCTGAATCAATCAAGTGGTTAAAATATGAAACCTAGCACACTGATGCAGCAACAGGAAAACTTAAGTCTGAGTTTGTGAGCTAAAGACAAGTGTTAAAGAACTTAAAATGCCTACCTGCTACTGTTTCACTTTAGATAGCCAACCAATGATTGTGTTTCATTCTGGCTAGTCGCCGTTTATTAATTTCTATATTTCTCATTTCACATTAAGTGGCATTGAATACAACTGTGTTGAACAGTACTATCAAAGTGAGAAGGCCAAATTCTTTAGTGATGTCTACACATATCGTGAGATTATCAAAGCCAAGTCACCTCGCATTCACAAAGAGCACGCGAAGGGAATCAAAGGATTTGATAAGAATAAATGAATGGTTGTTGCTGAAGACGTTATGCTCAAGAGTGTGCGAGCCAAGTTTGCTCAAAATGAACGATTACGAGACCTTTTAATTGAGACTAAGATTGTATCATTGCCGAAGCTTCGAAGTATGATAGCTATCGGGGTATCGGTTTGGACATTAACGATGAAACGGTTATAAAAGTAAACGATTGGCCTGGAGAGAATGTCCTTGCACAACTATTAATAAGCATCAGAAATGAATATCGTCAATTTAATTGTTACAACTGACTTTAAGCGTTCTATAGATTTGTACAGTTTACCCCTTAAATATAATCCCAAACGTTTCAGTGGTGCTACGTTGAGATTGTTGCAAGCATTTTGCAATGGTCGTATAGTACGTCTTGGTGCTAATAATGTTAATAAAGCCTATGAAACTCTTAACGAGTGTGCTGAGTTTTTGAGTAGGTTAGGATATATTGTACAACCGTGGGAACCCAAAATACAAAATATTGCAGGCACTTGCGACATAGGGAGAAAGCTCGACTTGTCTTGGCTCTATAATTACTTGAAACATGGATATGCTTTGAATTTCACCCGCGATTACACTTACAATACAATTACACAATTACACAATTACAATTACACTTGAATTGAAGGTTGCTAGCACTGCATTAATTCTCTATTCTGGAAACTAGAAATAAATCACTAGAGCAACTACATCGCTCACATAGCGAATTACTAAAAGTTATAAATTTATATACTTATGTATACTATGTATACTTAGTTAACTATACAAAACCGAAAAACTGCACTGCTTTGTGGGGCAATGTATGACCTAGACTCTCCGTTGTTTTTTGACATTAACTCGGATGAGGGTGCCGCTCCAATAGTCGAAAATGAAGGATTGCAAAATCGATGTGAAGGAATTGAAGGTTCTAAGGCTTACCCTATGCACGAAAGTATTTACTGATACAATTTTGATGCCAAAGTTACTGTCTCTACAAACCGAAGAAAGCTTCATCTTCAAGCGTTCGGAACCAAACCTAATCTTGATTGGCAAAAAGGTTGAATGCATTTAAAAAATATCAGATGCCTAAATGTTTGTTTCTCGAATTAAGCTGAGTGATCAGGCACTGCTACAACATAACA
Organism: Trissonchulus latispiculum; assembly: GCA_030248195.1. Taxonomy (NCBI): domain Eukaryota; kingdom Metazoa; phylum Nematoda; class Enoplea; order Enoplida; family Ironidae; genus Trissonchulus; species Trissonchulus latispiculum. The sequence continues at coordinate 33,633 of JASAND010006544.1, forward strand.
AAATCTTAAATTCTACCTGATGCACATATCCAGTTCTGCGCTACGATATTTAGTGCAGTACAATTTCTACTGGAGAACAAAATGTTGATTGGGTGCCTTATAGTGGCTCCCTTTCACGTCATGTGTACATTTTCATGGTGAGACAATCAGAATACAGTGGTTCTCTGCAGCATACTTCGTTTTGCTTTTTGGATTTTGGAGCACAAAAATCTGTTTATAAAAATGAAAAGCTTCTGCCACATTCAACACCACTGCAAACTCTTGGATAATATATGTATCCGGATTTGTTTATGGAACGTCTTAGATGTTAAATAATCACAACATGGATAGGATTTAAATGGAATGACTGTAGAACAGGATTCTTCATTATATGCGTGGATTTAACTCATGATCGTTCCGCTGACTGCAACTATATTAACCCAGAGGAGTATGGTACAGTAAGAGTTAGAGACTCTAAAGATGCTCTCGAGTGGGTTGGTTGTGGTGTTTTGTGTAGCTGAGTAAAATGTCCTCATCAAAATTTGATAAAAATATTAACCCATTCTGGAAAAAAGTATAAAAGTAATTTGAAAAACAATGATGTAAACAATAGAGATAGGCAAATTATAGTTGATTTTTCACTTTCAATTACCTTAGTCATCGCACTCTCTGTTATCATTTCACCAAATATAAACATCAATAGAGTCATTCGCAACAGTGACAATTGAGCTGTTGCCAAATAAAAGCGTAGCTGTTATTCAAAATGGAATGCGTAACGTTTTAATACTGAAGCGATTCTTCAAGTTACAAAACTTTATACGAGATTGTGCAAGACAGCAGTGCAACGTGAACGGAATAAAAAATTTGCTATGCCCGTATATGTAACAACAATTCGACTGGAAATTATGTTCTGCCGATGACAAACAGATCATGTTTCGTTTGGTCGGCAAACCAACTCAGAAAAGATAAGATGTCCTTAGAATAATTGAGATATGATATGTTTGGTCAGCATGACAAAACAGCTTAGTCAGCATGACCGACTCTGTTCAGGTAATGCAGACTCGCATATATGCTTCCAATTTGGCAAATCATTTCAGTTTCGAAGAGTATTTGTTGCTGGGTAATTTAAACTTTAAATTTGCATCAGTAACACTGCAACAATAACTACTGTCCTAATCAAGTAAATTAATTTATTATGAACTGTTTAACATATATTCATCATTTTATAGTAATCCACTGTTGTCAACACACGAAATCTTCCCCGCCTTTTGGTAGTAATATGAATTGGTTTCAAGTATATATATCTGTTCAAACACAAAGTCAACAGACAATAAGTTAGTTAACGTATAATTTCCAAAACTCAAGAGTTCAGTTTTCTTGGATAATCTACTATTTCATGAATTTAGAAATTATGTGTTCAATTCCAAGTGCCAATATCTGCATGCCAGCCATCATGGAATAGCCCAGCTGAAAACAAGAGATAATGGTTTCAGAAATAAACAGTAAAACGTAGAAAACCCATTCGGTTCCTAAATTCCCTTGGACGTATTGTATTCTTTTTACGATGCTTTTTTCAGTGATCCGGAAACTTTCTAAATTTCAAGGTACACTAGATACACAAACTAATGAATAAAATCTAGTCTCTAATTTCAAAGCAGTTTCACTGTGGGATTACCCATACTCCCATCGTTCCACCAATCTGTGAAATAACCGTGGCAAGATCAACTTTAATCACATCCTGAAGAACATCCACTGTCAATCGTTTGTAGAACAAGTGCAGGACAGTTCTTTGTGAACCATTCACAGGATTCTTTAGTCTAATAACAAATGAACAGATTAAACAATTTACTCATGTTTGTTGACGTTTTTTACTTTCGCTGAAACTTGTAATGGGTAAACAAGATTAGCGCTGCTAATGCTTGTGAATTTTATTTTTGAGTTTCGATTTGAAACAAAACTGGTATCCCCACTTCATCAATCATCCTCATGTATTTTCTCGAAATAAAGACCGGACTTCGTGTAAATTTATGAAACTATGTGCAGGTTCAGGTCTAAGGTGTGTGACGCTAAAAACTAATTCAGACCCTAATCTCCTCTAACCTACTGGAACGAAATGTACAAAGTAATTTTATTAGTAACTCAACAGTAGGCCAAAATACAAATGACTTCAAAAATAAAAACAGTTATTCCAATATAACGCCAAGGATTTCACATACGACAACCAGAAGCACTTCAAGGTAATGGCGGACACAATGGGAACACTAACTTCCCCCTAGTACACGATCCTAACTAACTGCCAAAAACTAGTTCCTAACAGAGACTTATATAGTGGAAAACAATCGATAAAGCCAACCCTACACATTAGTAAAGAATGATTGATTGTTATCACGTCAAAATGTAACTTGAAACATCTGTCATTTTAAATACTAATTCTCTTATCAGAATTACATCCCAAAACTACAGTATTACTATTTTTGTACATGTATAGCCAACTTCACAAACAAAACTTAGACTTATTGTAGAATTACTGTAAAAATACTGTAGGATTACTGTAAAAATCTATGGATTACTGTAATTTTGACCTCTTAGGCTTAGGCTTAACTCGTCTGACTGACTGATATTCCACACTAGCTTTGAAATATATAATGGACTAACATTCATCTTATGCTCTGCAATACTCGGAGGCGTTGGGATACAAGAAGAGCCGTGAAGGGGGCGATAGCGGATACAATGAATGTCCAATTGTGTAGTGTCCCTGATGACCCAGCCAGATCCCTTCTTCAGAAAGTTCGTACCGTACCATTAATTATACGTCGTTTGAAGATGATCTGGACTGTACTGGAATTAATTTCCCTGTTACCTTCAAAGATATTCTCAGTTCGAAAAGCTCAACAATATTTCAATTAACATTTATGCAGAGCAGGAGATGAATGTTGCTCCACAATATATTTCAAAGCTAGTCCGCAAACGACATGTGGACTTGTTACTACTGGAACTACTACTGTTACGAGAAACAAAGCAAGCATCATTATTATTGGAGCTCTGTGGGAAGTCGTTTACCCACAAAAGAAATTTTCGAGACATCAACGTGAAGTTCATCAGCAGATAAGACGATTCAATTATCCTATCTGTCATCAGGGACATTACACAATTGGACATTCATTGTATCCGCAATCGCCCCCTTCACGGCTCTTCTTGTATCCCAACGCCTCCGAATATTGCAGAGCAGGAGATGAATGTTAGTCCATTATATATATATATATCAAAGCTAGTCCGCAAACGACATGTGGACTTGTTACTACTGGAGAAACGAAACAAGCATTATTATTGTTTGATAAAGAGCTTGGACAGACTGTTGTCGAAAGACTGTATGAACACAGGAAGTACTTTTGTCCTCGATGTTTGATACCATGCTATTCTGAAGAGAAACGGAAAAAGCACATTGACAGATGCAAGAAGAACAAACCGTTCCAGAATTGTAATACCAGAAGATAAGTGGCTACACTTCAGGAACATGCACAAGATGCTAAGGACTCCATATATCATGTATGCAGACATTAAATGCATATTGGAGAAGGTGGCTAGTTGTCAGCCTGGTACCAACAAGTCATTTACAACACCCTACCAGCTTCATACCCCCTGCTGGTATGGCCTACAGGACATTTTTGACAGTTGTGAACGGGAAAGGAAGGTTGGAACTCATACGGTCTACAGAGGGAAAGACTGTTTGAAGATGTTTTTGCAGGTACTCATAACAAAATGTGAAAATTATTAAAACAAATTTTCTATTGTAGAGCCCATGAGTCTATCACCGGATCAACAGCATCAACACAACAATGCTAATGTTTGCTATCTATACAAAAACGAACTGCAGGAGGAAGCGGTCAGGGATCATTGCCACCTCTGTGGCAGGTTCCGTGGCTCAGCTCATTTAGAGTCTAACCTAGCACTCCGACTCAGCTGAGACATTGTTGTTGGCATACACAATCTCAGGAGATGTGCTGGACATTTAATATTGCAACAAATTGGGTCTATTGCTCAGGAGTATCAACTGAAACTTGACTGTATACCGAAAGGGATGGAAGACTACCTGAGCTTCGCCCTAAAGAGCAAGAAGCCTGAAGAGGAGCCTGGATGGAAAATCAAGTTTATCGACACTTGTCAACTAATGTCTAGTTCTTTGAAGTCCCTAACAGCTAACTTGGGAAGGATGAGAAAAATAAATTCGAATGCATGAAAATGTACTTCACTGTAGAGAGTCTTCATATGCTTCAACGCAAAGGAGTATATCCCTATGAGTATATGCACTCCAGGGGGCAGTTTCATAAAACTTCTCGAGTTCCGGAATCCGCAACTTGAGGCTTCAGGTACTCGAGACCTGACATCTCAAGTGTTGCATAAAATTTCCCAAGTTCTCAAGTTCTCGAGTTCTCGAGTTGCAAGTCTGTAGTAGCCTGCAAGTTCTCAAGTCAAAATTGAACCGAGAACTTGAGTCTCAAGTTTCCTAGTAGCTAATAACACACCCATTAACGCATGCGTAGAGTACCTATCGTTATGGTAAACTGACCTCAAGTTGCAAGTTCTCGAGTCTAATACGTGTTTCATGAAAGTTCTCACGTAATACTGTTTCAGGTTCTCGAGTACTTGATCTTGAAGTCCCAAGTTCTCAAGCAGGCTTGCAAGTTGAGTTAGTTTTCTCGAGCTTGCGGAAAATATCCATGAAACACTTGAGATCCGCACTATTTTGCACGGAAACTTTTCGCTATTTTTTGCTAATGTCCCTAGTTTCGTAAGCTAATTTGAATGTCCTAGTTATAAGTTTTAAAACGATGTATAAAACTCATTCCAACTCCCAAAATTGCAAAAGTTATAGTGTTTTAAAAAATACCCCAAAAGCACTGCACAAAAGGACACAAGCACCTTAAAATAACTGGAATTGTACTGGAACTACTACAAGACCCCGATATGTATTCGAGGCTGGGATACGCGGTGGGATTTCAATGATCTCCCACCGCCATGCTAACGCCAATAATTCTCTAATCCCAAATTATGACTCTTCCCTCCCTAATTCTTGGGTAATGTACTTAGCCGCTAATAATTTATATGGCTGGGCTATGTCACAAACACTCCGGTTAAGGACTTTGAATGGAGGGACGGTTTTGGGAACATTGATTGATTACGGCAACACATGGACCAGGAAACAGACTATGTGCTAGAGGTTGACTTGGACTATCCCAAACATCTACATGACTCACAATTCGTATCTCTTGGTTCCCGAAAAACTGACAATTACTGATGAAATGTTGTCTCCCTATGCCCCCAAGCCGAAGACAGACTTAACGATATGCTCTGGAAAAGTTGAAAAATTGGTCCCTAATCTTCTACCCAAGAAAAACTGTATTGTCCACTACGCTAACCTGAAGCAATACTTGACACTGGGTCTTCAACTGACAAAGGTTCTTCGCGTCTTGAAATTTACCCAGAAGCCATGGATGCAACCCTATATCCTGTTCAACACGGAGAAAAGGAAACATGCAAAGAGCGAGATGTGCTAGAGCTTGACTTGGACTATCCCCAACACCTACATCCGTGTACTTTATTTGCTCAAAAATGTGCGCAATGACACACTTTTTTCTGAAATGAGCAAAAATCTTGGGATTGTGGGCATGCGTGCGCACTTTTATCCAGTGAAAGGACATGGGAAATTACTGAAATCAATCATTCTATATATATGCAAGAAAAAATTACGTGGGTCTCAATTTAACCGGTAACCGGTTCTCAGTAACCGCTAAGAAGTAGAACCGTTTGCCTGGGCCTGATACTGATTAATGCTCATTTGGCATAGGCATTGTTTTTAGATACGTGTATATACATGCCCTAGTACAGTATAGCATTCAGTGCAGTGCTGTTATTCTACTAGTTTTACTAGTACAGTATGGCATGCTTCTACTGTACTAGTACATTGTAGCAGCAGGGGTTGTAGGAGCTCCTATATAAAACCCACCAGTCTAATGCTGTCAAATTAATGGGGTTATTGTTAGTTTGTTAGTCATTGTTAGTTTACTGTTAAAATAATTGATACTACGCTTGCTTGGTTGCAGAGGAAGACAATTTCAAAATTCTAATGCTTTTATTTTAAGTATTAATTTGGAAGTAAAAGCTAAGTTTTTGTCTAAAACTAGACACTGTCAAATTTTAGCATCCAAAATCACAAAATCCCCTAAAAATGTCAGCCGAATTCTGTATTGTGTAATCAATGCAAACTCACTTGCAAAAATATGAATTTTTAATTCTGAATTTTGAAAGAGGACACTGCTAGATGGATAACAAAAGGAAAAATTACAGCAGATTTAATAATATACATATGAACTGTTTGTCAAGAAAAGATCAGAACATGCTTCCATGTATTTATAGCTAAGAAATGGGATTAATAAGGTATAGATCTCTACTAACATATAGAGACAGAAACTGAATCTGTATAAATACAGCAATTTCGGAGTTGACTGTGAAACTAACTTTAACCCTTTAAGGTCGGAAGAGCCAGATGGCCCAAGTGGCGATCTTCGACATCTTTTTTTGGGACAGGGTCTGGTATGGTTACCGGTTGGCAGTATGGGCACTTGCTCCTTTTCTTTTCTCCAATACATCCACCCTATTTTGGGAGAATATTTCCACACCTGCTAGAAAAATTCAGGCCTTCCGCCGAGATGAAAATTTTTATGATTTCAAGTCCTGTTCATGCGCTACATTCAAACGAATCCTGAGCTGGCTGTAGCTCGTCGGCAGAAAAATTGTTCTGCCATGTGATACGGGAGGTGATGTGCATTGAAATGACGTACGTACACATTACTCCGTCTGAGAATCAACTCTTGAACCTACATAGAAATTACTTGCTTTTCGCCAATGAAAGTTTAGCAAACATTCGTAATTTTCCCGACTTTGAGCGTGTGATCTTCTAGCTTTTTCTGTGTGCATCGAGGACCTTTCAATGCTAAACTATGAAATGTAGAGCAAATAATTCTCTATCGATTGGTGGCAGTCCCATCTCTGTAGGTGCTTCCAGTAAAACATGCAACCAAAAATGTGAAATCAGTCATTTTCAACCGGTAGTCCTGAGGAAATTCAGGCATTAAAGCGTTAAGGTGCGAAGTGAACAAAACTGAAATTAGAATCAATTTACAAAAACTGAAACTACTATCAATTTCCAGCTCAAATTGAAACTTTTTTAAAATTGGAGCTGAAGCTAAAAACAGAAATAATTGAAATTTCCACTAAACAGGACTTCCCTACTCGTTATAATACGTGAACTAATACGGCAGCATTAAAATAAGAGTTAATATTAATCAGTTTAATCTATATATGTGCGGTTGTCACACTCTTGGTTAATATGGTGACATCTTAATTATGGCGTATGATGGTACCTTAATTACGAAGGAAACCCCATAGACAAGAGTGCATAATTGCACTATTATTAAGAAGAAGAGTAAGCCGCTAAAGGGCTTCTCTTCTTGGCATTGCGTAACAGTGCTCCGACCAGAATACGCGAATGTTCCCCGTTTGGGTGGGGGTCGACCAGATCAACAAAGCATACCCCCCTCCGTTCGGTGGGGGGCTAGCCAGCCGCCAATCAGGTTGCAGAAACCCCCCTCCGTTTGGTGGGGGGTAGAGCAGAGGATTACGGTAGTTTTTGTTCTATTCTAAAATGGGTCCCCGTTTGGGGGGGGTCGCTGAAAGAGGTCCCCGTTTGGGGGGGTCACAAAAAGTGGTCCCCGATTGGGGGGGGGTCACAAAAAGTGGTCCCCGTTTGGGGGTGGTCGCCGACATCCAATCAGAATGAGGCAAACAGCCTGCTTGAGCGACCGCCCCCCCCAAACGGGGACCTCTTTCAGCCAACCCCCCACCAAACGGAGGGGGGTATGCTTGTCGACCCCCCCCAAACGGGGTAACATTCGCGTATTGTGGTCGGAGCACCGTTACGCAATGCCACGAAGAGGAGCCCTCTAGTGGCTTACTCTTCTTCTAATATATAGAAGAAAATCATGGACTCTTGCCATAGATTTTGTAACATCAGTAAGGAAGATTCTATCACTGATGCTCGCCAGTCGGGGAAAACGTTGTATTACACTATGGGAGAAGTAAATGCTAAACTGTACTAGTACAGTATAGCATGCCATACTGCCATACGTAGAGCATGCCATGCCATACATACTGCTACTACAATGCCGCACTGTACTGAATCCTATATTGTGCTACGATATACACACGTGACTATACTCAAGCAGGGCTGAAAGCTTTATATATTTTAAACGCGGTTTTTCACAACTGTTCGAAACAATTTAAATTAGGAATGCGCAGGGCTGGAACCTGTCAATCAGTGAGTCCAAAATGAGAAATTTAATTGTTGTTTTGAAGATTTCAAGTTTCACCGAAATGTGAACCTAACATGCTGTTTATTTTTGATTTTTATACAATGCTGCAGGAAAAACGGAAAGATTAGTGATATCAACTGTCCCTCTGAAGAGTCTAGAGAGGCTACACAATAATTGGCAGGTAGAAAACCGCAATTTTTAGTTAAATTATGGCGTTTTTCTGTTATGCGCACATTCTCAATACAATGCGCAAAAAATTTTGGGGCAGTGCGCAGAAGAGCGCAAAAGTGTCCGAGCAAAACAAAAACACTGATCTACATGACTCTCACAATTCGTATCCCTTGGCTCCTGAAAAACTGACAACTACTGATGAAATGTTGTCTCCCTATGCTTCCAAGCTGAAGACAGACTTAACGATATGCTCTGGAAAAGTTGAAAAATTGGTCCTAATCTCCTACCCAAGAAAACACTATATTGTCTACTACGCTAACCTGAAGCAATACTTGACACTTGGTCTTCATCTGACAAAGGTTCATCGCATCTTGAAATTTACTCAGGAGCCGTAGATACAACCCTACATCCTGTTCAACACGGAGAAAAGGAAACATGCAAAGAGCCAATTTGAGAAGGACCAGTACAAGCTCCTCAATAATGACGTTTTGGGAAAACAATGGAAAACGTCAGAGCGTATCAATTGGTTACTGACGCTAAGAAACATGATAAACTCGTTTCTATCCTCGATGTTATCGCTCTACTATATTTTCTGACGACTTAGTTGCTGTTTCTATGAAACGGGTGACAGTAGAATTATGTAAGCCTATATGTGGGATTTAATGTTTTGGACTTGTCTAAGTATTTAATGTATGATTTTCACTAACTATGTTGTACCAAAATTAATAGAAACGTAACATTGTTATTTACGGATACTGATAGCTTATGTTATAGTATTACTACAGATGATGTATATAACGATATGATTAATGATATTGCTCAATTTGATACAAGTGAAGTGATTATCCAAAGGATCACCTTTTGCACTCAACATAAAACAAAAAGATGTTGGGTAAAATGAAGGATGAAACTATTGGGATTGTCTAGCGTTAGGGCACTACCTGCGTTAGGGCACTCTCATGATAGTCCAATTCTATTTAATGAAAACATTGTAAATTAATGACAGTTTGCGTTAGGGCACCCTTGAATTGTCAAACACTGCTCCATTGTGCATAAGTACACAACACTTACACGGTTTTGATTTAGCAAGTTTTGGGGTTTCAAATTATGAAAATAATGAAATGAGATATCATAGGATTTTTCTGATTCTAAGAAAAATAATGCGAATTTGGAATGAGAAATTTAAAAAGAACAAGATTATTAACAGCAATTATAAAAAACAATTAAATTGCGAATTATATCAAACTACGTGTTTTTAATTAGAACATTAAAACTGGAAAATAGTTTCATTTTGATGGCCAAAACGGCCCAGGTAACTTTTGTAACGTTTACTTCATTCTTTAAATACATTTTAGTACAGATGACCCGACCCCAATTTAACTATTTCCCTCACAAGCAAGTTGGGGGAAATAGTCAAAGAGATCCGAAAATTAAAGTCTTTTATTCTCGAATATGGTTTTAACTTTAAGTTAACAAATTTTTGTTGAGTTTAATTTTTTAAGTGAATGAATCCTAACTAACTTAACTTTGCTAATTTGATATTTAATCATTCAAATTTTATAATTCAAATATAATAATAATTTGATGTTTAATTTCGTTGAGTTAGGAAAATGAGTGCGCACTTTATGAATACGCACCTCACATTTAAATTCGCTACATTGCGTTCCTTACATAACCAGAAAGAGTGCATACTAGTGCCCTAACGCTAGGGAGCCCTAACGCAATAGTGCCCAGAACAATAAATGAGATAAAATTAACAGGGGTGCCCTAACGGCAAACAACGACTATTGGTAGTCCAATTGAAGCTTTTTGTGGTAGACGTGCTAAGGCTTATGCTATTGTATGTGATGGGATTAAGAAAAACGACTCAAAGGTATTAAAAAGTCAGTGGTAAAAAGGGTGTTCCTTTCAAACATTACGTTTCTACAATTTTTGATGGGTCTACTGTGTGTTGTCATATGAATTTTATCAGAAGTGATAAACATAACTTGTATTAGTGTACATGTTAACAAGAAGGGATTATCCCCCTTTGATGATAAACGGTATATATTAGATGATGGTATTACCAGTTACGCATATGGACACTATAAAATTATGTAATAAATGGACAATAAAACAGATATGACATTAAATAGCCCACAAAAAGAGGCATAGCCAACAAAAAAGATGAACATAGTCCACAAAAGACTCATAAAAATATTAAAAGAAGCTAAAGTTTACAAGAGAGGCTAAAGTCCACAAAAGAGCAAAAATAGAAAAAACCGTAACGGTCGCCCTGAGCCGTCTGATGAGACCCTTGGGCAGGGGTCGTAACGTTTAAACAGAGACAGCAAAGAGACGTTTAAACAAAGAGACTTTCTTAATAAAGGTGTATTTGGAGAAACGATGGAAAATGTTGAATGTTAGCTCCAAAGTCCTTATTCACAAAGCTGGAGAACCTATGTACTAGCAGAAGCGAAAGTCGTTAATCCAAATAAAGATGTGTTAGGATAAACTATGGAGAACGTTGAAACCTGAGAATCTTGTCATATTTCTAGAATATATGAAATGTTCCAATCTCGGGTAAAAATACCTGTCACTCAGGAGCCAGTAGGTGCCACTTTTGAACTAGAGGGAGTTCGAAGCCCTTGGATTTTGAACTGGGAATGGCTCCGGAATTGGCGCCGGACCGATATTTTACATCTACTTACAATTTCCAAGCTAATTTACATAATTCGCATATTTTGAAAAAACTTAATTCAAAAACATTTCTCAACCAAAAGAGGCACAATCTCAAATAAGTTACTTTGTAGAAAGTAATAAATTACAGTGGGCTCGTCAATTAATATTGAGCGCACACGTTTAGTTATTAAGTTCTTAATTTCAGCAATAACTTGTGCGAATTAGTGCCGTGTAAAAAGGTTGATAAAATTCTTTCACCTAGAGCACCATCTGCACAAAAACGTAGACGAAAGCTGGCTCGAATGCTGAGCACAGACCTAAGTTTCAACGCAGTGACGAAGCAGCTCAATCGGTGTTAGTTTCGATTACGCTATTCCGCCTTTAGGCTGGATAAAACTGAAACGGGACCAATGAAGTCAAAGTCCCTACCCATTTTCACTTCAATTTCTCACTTGTTCATAGTATTCGTGTATGTGTCTACATATGCAAATTAACTTCATTCTTCCAATAAATTAAAGTGCCGGCGGAAACTTCTGGCAAGTCTTGAAAGACCTCAAAATACGTCTAAACCCTATGTGGGAGAGAAAGGGAAATGCTGCTGAAAAGGGAGTGCTGGGAAATCCTGGTGAGAAAACCCCTAGGCTTTTTCGTGTATTTGCAGCAAATTTTGAAAACCTCAACTTGGAATACAACGATGATTTTTACAAGCATTATACAGCTTCGAATGTGCTTGTCAGAATTAGGCATAGTACAGCTGTTTTAATTAAACCATTCGTCTAGAACATGCAATAACACGAAAACAATTTTGAACAAAGTTTCTCAAAGGTTTTCTCAAAGTGGCCAGTTCAGGATCCAAACAAAACTTGTTCCTGAGGGATAGTTCTTTTGAAATTGTTTAGTGAACAAACAAGCTCACTATTTTCAGATAAAATTTAAATTTAGTCTGGTTTTCATCAAAATATTAAAGTTTGGACGCATATTTTTGGAGAACAAAAGGCAAAACCTAGTACCCTGAGAATGACCGTCAAAAGTTGTCCCAAAATGCTTTTGCAAAAATGCGTTTTTCTGTTACTTGAATGACATGAGAAAATTCCATATTAAAAACAATCTAGTAGCCATCTTCAAAATATCACATTTCCATTGCTGTGCTTGGGCAGAAATCCCACATGGGGCTCCCGTTGGGCATAACACCTATGTCGGATTACAAATGCGAAAAACACTTGGCCGATGGACCAGCGCTGTTGAAGTTGTCAAAACCTTGCCACATTTGATTACTCAAAACTGGTCAGTTTTGGACATTAAGAATAAACTAAATAAACTAAATAAATAACTAAATAAATAAATAAGCTCTTTAAACTGTAAGGAATCAAACAATATTCTGAACTGCAAAGTTGTAGATCTTAATGAGAGCATTCATATTACTATAAATTCGTCATTGTAGACCATAGTCATAGTTTTAACAAATTAAAATTAATTTCTCAAAAACTCAAACTTGACGTCGCAGCTATTTTGAAATCTTTCCTCAGGCTAAACACTGTTGTTGTTGCAAATTACAGCGACAAATGCGTTTTTAAAGCTAAAAATATTCGAAACCACACCAGCATCTTAAACCTCGTAAAAAAAGGATATTGAATGGGACATCAAAGTAGTTAGTTGTCTGCTGTTTTTGAAACAGTGACCACGTTTCTTCAAATTGTTTATACTACAGCAAGCAAGAATTATAAGAACCTTATCCTGCTAAATCTCAGTTTTGTTCAGTTGTTAATGTCGATGAGTGTTATGAAAACCCACACCTGTTTCTTCCTTCTAGAAATTATTTCGATGTGCTCAATTGCAAAGAATGTGCTTTTTAACATTTCATAAATTAAGAAATACGGAAAACACGAAAAAACGTAAAAATAAGAAAACACAGAAATATGGAATGTTTAGTTTACATCATTTTGATTATTGAAGTTTTTTTGAGTTCGGGCCAAAGGACAAGCTAGTTTCCAATTTCCCTGAAAGATACTTGGACATAGGTTATGCCTTTACCAATTTGAAGTTGTTTACGGATTCGTAGTAAGTATAAGTAATTATAGCTGTATATAAGCTTGCAATTTTAGTTAATAGCTATCTGAGCAACTGTTTTGTTAGTTACAATCGCAGAAGTCTAGCCAAAGTGAAGAATGAATAGAAATATATAATAATAATAATAATAATAATAATAATAATAATAATAATAATAATAATAATAATAATAATAATAATAATAATAATAATAACAATACTGCTAATAATAATAATAATAATTATATTAATAAACTACCATAACTTTTACGATAATAATAACAATTGAATTTTTTATCGTCAATTTGTAGAAAATAATAAAACTTACATATTCCTTTCTTGAACTTTTTCGATTGAACCATTATTGCGACCAGGAGAAGTGCTACGAGGTGAGCGTTATTTTGCGGCGGATTTTTGTGGTGTGATTTTTCAAACGGAAATGTTTTTATTTTATCTTGCTTTGATCCATGACATTCGATTTATATTTTCTCTTTTTAAAATTGTTACGTTATTTTTTGATTGTTTGAAACTGGAATAGTAAGAACCGGTTACAGGAACAAATATCTTTCTATGATTTTTTGCAAAAGCATTACTTTTAAGATTTGCCTTTTCCACACTTTACAGAGTTTTAATTATGCATTTTGTTGTAAAGGATAAAAGATAATAGACGAAAGAAAGAAAATTGCCACTACAGCAAGCACCACAGAACCAAAAAACTCGGGCCTGAGGTGGGGATCGAACCCACAGCCTTCGGTTAACTAGACCGACGCTCTACCGATTGAGCCACCCAGGCACAATAGAACCAAGCTTAAGGGGGGTCCATCGTGAAAAAATTTTACGTCACGGATTTCGCTCATTTTCACTCTTGCCTGCTCCTTGCTTGCTCCTTGACCGCTCCTTACTTGCAACTTGCTTGCTCCTTGACTGCTCCTTACTTGCTCCTTGCTTACTTCCGCTCATTAATACTTGCTTCTTGCTTACTCCTGCTCCTTACTTGCTCCTTGCCTGCTCCTTAGCTACTCCTTACTTGCTACTAAGCTGTTCCTTGCTTGCTCTTAACTTGTTTCAGCCTGCTCTTTAGCTGCTCTTTGCTTATTTGCTTATAGCTGCTGCTAGATCTGTTTATGGATGGCTATTGCTATACAATTGCCACCTGCTCATAGCGCGGTCTTCAAGTTGTTCTCGCATGCTCCTAGTTTACGCTCACTTGCTCACGATTGGTAATGACAAAGGCTAGTGCTAGCGTGTTTGAGCTTTTTCGGGTTTGAGACTTATAGGGCTTGGGTTTGGGAAGATTGAGGCGTCTGATGTTTGACAGATTCGTCGCCTCGAAAGTACTCCCAACTTCATTCAACCCAACGTTTAGGACTGCTTGTAGCACCACCTACCTAAGATAGTAGACCGACATAAACTTCACCAGCTCTGAGACAATCCCTTCCTACCTAAGATGAGTTGTCTCAATTTGATCCAACTGTATATTCGAGACTGCTCCTAGCTTACCTCATATTTGCTCCTGATCTGCTCCAAAAAGCTCATACTCTGCTTAAAGTTGCGAAGATCAATCCCGTTTCACCCCTTTTTCCTAGCTCATTCCAAGTTATTCTGACTACTCCTTCCTATGCCGGGAGTGCCTATTCTTTTCTAGAACGAGTGTTCCCAGTTCAACCCAAAATTTGAGACAGTTCTTAGCATCATCTACCTAAGAGAGCAACACACATAGAGCTTATGATTAACTTTTCCTGCCTAATGAGCTCTCTCAACTTGATCCAACCTTGATTCAACTCGAAACTTCACTAGCCTGAAGCTCAGATTGAACACAACAGAGACCAATCCAAAAACATACCCGCACACAACGACACCGGAACAAACATCAGCAGGAAGCCACATATGAACAAACACACAACAGAGAACACAACACACACACACACGCACAGCACACACAACGATGCAAACAACCAAAACCACAAGATAGTTGCGCAGATTCTGCAACTTCTGTTATTGATTTGCGTGAATGTATGTTTGTCGGCTAACATGCTTTCTAAGGTTGCTCCTGCATGATGCAGCTTACTCAGAGCTACTCCTCATGTGCTCTAAAATTGCTCCTGTGCTGCTATTTTTCACAAGTTTATTGCTATTAATCAGCTATGTCACAGCTATGTGTTGTTTCCTAGCCTGCTTTCGGCCGTTCATTGCTGCGCATGCTACTCTGAAAGTGCTCCATACGTACTTTTTAATAGCTCCGCATGTGCTCCTTGTGCTTCGTTTGAACTCCCAGAGTGCTCCTGCGTGCTCTTCAGTTATACTCATGTGTGCTCCGTTTGTAGTCCGAGAGTCCCCCTGCGTGCTCTTCAGTTACTCATGTGTGCTCCGCGTGTAGTCCGAGAGGGCCCCTGCGTGCTCTTCAGTTGCGCATGAGTGCTTTTTTCCTACTCCGAGATTGCGCCGTATGTGCTCCTTTATTACTCCTATGTGCTCCTTGGCACTCTGAGTCACTCCTAAATGCTCCAGATTAGATTTCTCACATCAAATTCATTTAAAGAGTTCGTGTAATCCTGACAGTACGCGATGAACTGATACAAACAGAAGAAGCGAAATGCACATGTGTGACTATTGCGGTGTAGAGTCTAGCAAAACGTTCAACTTGAAGCGCCATATACGACATATTCACGAGGCAACAGCGGAAGATATGGAATGAGATAGAGATAGTGATCAGGAAAGTATTGGCTCGAGCGCGAGCAATGAAGAATCAATTGGACCATTCTGGGAAGATCTTGTTGCGGAAGCTGAGAAAAGCTTGCACCACGAGCTCAGAGATTATTGATTGAGTGATAGCAAGATGGTCTCAGTGTTGACAGAGCAAAGGTTGAAGCTTATAACGAGATCACACCTGAAGTCAGATCGGAACTGAACAAGATTTTGTACGATGAAAAAACTCATTGTAGTGAGTTCATGAAAGATGCAATCATTGAACAAATTGTGGACAAGCAGGCAGAATACGAAAAACGACTTTCCACCACCCAAGCCCTCAAGCGTGCCATAGAAAAGAATGCAGCCATCAATGCGCACGTATTGCCGGAGAAATCAGAGCCATGGCAACCGCGAGATACCAGATGATCCCAGAATATAAACGACAATGGATTCCCTCAAACTTCTTCGGAGGTTTTGCTTCAAGCCACTAAGTGGCGAATGGCAATATAATTCAAACAGCACAGTCATCGTAGTATATCGTCGCATTCTCAGTGCAGCTATCTTGCTGTTTTGGTGGTTTGCATCGTTGTGTGTGTGTGTTGTGTGTGCGCTGTGTTCTCTGTTGTGTGTTTGTTCCTATGCTCCTTAGTTCCTTTGTTCCTGTGCTCTATTAGATAGATGATGCTAGCAACAGTCTCAAATGTTGGGTTAAATTAGGAACACTCGTTCCAAAAAGGCAGAGGCACTCCCAGCACAGGTAATAACAGGAGCAGTCGGATTAAGGTGGAATAAGCTATGAAAAGGTTGAAGCGGGGTGATCTGCGAAACTTCTAAACGGTTTAGGAGTAGCTCCAAGCACGTAAGAGTTGATTTGGAGCAGATCGGGAGCAAATATGGGGTAAGCCAGGAGCAGTCTCGAATATACAGTTGCATCAAGTCGGTACAACTCATCTTAGGTAGGGAGGGGTTGTCTCAGAGCTGGTAATATCTATGTCGGATTACTCTCTTAGGTAGGTGGCGATACGAGCAGTCCTAAATGGTGAAATGAATGAAGTTGGGAACACTCTCTTCAGGAACGAAGAGGCACTCTTAGTGCAGGTAGTAACAGGAATAGCCAGAATGTTGAGAAGTAAGTTAGCCTACCAGTCTGGTAAACAGTCTACGAGCAAGCAAGCAGCAAGCAGGAAGTAGTCAAGGAGCATCTAGAAGCAAGCGAAGCAAGCAAGCAGCAACTAAAGTGCAGGCTGAACCAAGTAAGGAGCAAGCAAGGAGCTAGTAAGGAGCAGGCTAAGACCAAGCAAAGAGCAAGCAGTAACTCAGAGCAAGTAAGGAGCAAGTAAAGAGCAACTTTGGACAGGACCTGCTGTTGATGTGCTGTTGGTTTGATTGGGTTCTTCTGTTGGTTTCACTGTTGCTCGTTGGATTGTAGCTTGCTCTAAGATTTATGGAGCGAGAGCAGGTAGCAATCTAGGAGTGCAGGAGCAGGCGAAATCGACATCTCAAACTTGAAACCGGAGAACCCTCAAAACCTCTAACCACAAATCGACAGCTTCAAATCCTGAAACATGTTGCTCTTAACCTCAAAACTGGAGACCCAAACCTCACAATCGCAAACATCAACACCTTAAATCTCACAACCAGAACACCTCACTCTAATTCAGCCATAAGCGCTCAATGCGTAATCTTGGAGCCAGTCAAGAGCAAGCCAGGAGCATGCAATGAGCAAGTCAGGAGCATGCTAGGGAATGCAAGAGCAGACTTGGAGCACGTGAAGAGCAAGGTAGGAGCAGGCAAGAGCAAGTCAGGAGCATGCTAGGAGCTACCAAGAGTGTACTAGGAGCAAGTGAGGAGCCGTCCAGAAGCAAGAGATGATCGCGGTAGGAGCAAGTAAGGAGCAGTCAAGGAGCAATCTAGGAGCACGCAGAACAAGTAAGGAGCGCGTCAAGGGCAGGCTGAAACAAGCAAGGAGCAGGCAAGGAGCAAATGAGGAGCACCGGAAACAAGTAAGGAGCAAGTGTGGAGCAGGCAAGGAGCAACTGAGGAGTAGTGTAGGATCTGTCAAGGAGCAGGCAAGGAGTAGGGAAGGAGTGCGCAAGGAGCAGGCTGAAACAAGAAAGGAGCAGGCAAGGAGCAAGCGAGGAGCAGGGGCAAGTGAGGAGCACGTAAGATCTAGTCTAGGAGCAGTCAGGGAGCAAGTGAGGAGCAGTCAGGAGCATCTAGGAGCAGGTAAGGAGCAGTCAGGAGCAACCAAGGAGCAGTCTATGTGCAGGCGAGGAGCACGTAAGGTCCAGTCTAGGAGCAGGCAAGGAGCAAGAAAGAGCTAGTTATGAGCAGATGCAGAGCACATAAGGAGCAAGTTAAGAGCTACTATGTAAGCTCGAAGGAGAGCAACGGTTTGGTGGTGCGCATCGTTTTGTCTTCAATTGTTTGGTAGTTGTTAGTCGCCCTGCTGGTTTGCTTGGTTGGTTTGGTTCTGAGTTGTTGTCCTATTTTCTGTTGGTTCGACTGGTTCGTTTGTTTTGAGTTGTTGTTCGTTGGGTTGAATTCTGTTGATTCGTTCATTGTATGCTGATTTAAGTTTTTTGCTTTAATTCTGAAGCACACACGAGAGAAAAAGCAAACTGGGAGAATTTCGGCTTAACTAGGAGTAAGTAAAAAGCTTCCTCTAACCTCAAAACCTCTTACTTCAAAACCTCTGACCATAGCCTCTTACCTCAAAACCTCTAAGCTCAATCTCTTAAACCTCAATGCCCACAACATTAAAACCTCAAAAAACTGAAACCTCTTGCCGGCAAACTTTAACCTCACAACCAGAACCCTCTTACGCAAAACCTCTGATCACAAAACCTCTGACCTCAAAACCTCTAAGCTCAATCCCTCAAACCTCAATGCCCCCAACATTAAAACCTCAACAACTGAGCCTCTCAACTCAAAACATCTGACCTCATAACCTCTTACTCAAAACCGTTAAGCTCGAAAGCTCTTATCTCTAAACCTCTTACCTCAAAACCTCTAACATCAAAACCTCTAAGCTCAATCCCTCTGATCATAAACCACTTACCTCAAAACCTCTAAGCTCATTCCCTCACAACCGCAAACCCCAGCACCTCAATCCCCAGAACCTCAAATGCCAGACCACAAAACTTTCAAAGCGCAGGACCCCGAAGATTCTGAATTTGGAAGGAGCAGGTGTTTCACAGCAGGGATCAAACGTATCGGTTTTAGGAATCGCATGTGTTTCACAATAGGGGTCCTAACCGTTAGGGTGAGCAGGTGTTCCTATGCCCTAATAATTTTTGCACAATCAACTTTCAGTTTAGTGTGTACACTGTGCGAAAGTAGTTGTGTTCCGTTATTGCTACTGTTGGTTTTATCACTGTGACTTCTGATGAGACTCCTGATATGGGCGAGATCATTATGGGAATTACACTGTGTCTGCTGTTGGTTGTTTTATTGGTCGTTAGGTTGACCTATCTTGTTTGTCTGCTGCAGTTTGATCTCAATTGTTGCTCTTGTGCTGTTCCCTATTGGTTGGTCCTGGTTTAGTCCATTTTCGTTCCTTATTATAGCGTTGAATGTTGTTCGCAGGCTAACTTGGGAATCTTCTAACCGCCATTGATGTAAATCCGGTTAAGCAATAGTGCCAACAAAAGTGTCGATTTGACATAACAGCTACATAACATAACAGTTACAATACCAACAACGACAGAGAGATTGAAACCAGCGAAAACCGAAAAGCCACTAGCAGGAAACAAACAGCAGGTAAAAGCCGAGTTACAACTAACTCAGAGCATGCACGGATCAGGCATAGAGCAGTCAAGGTCTGCTAGGAGCCCATAGTGTATAGTCCTGGAGCGAGTCAAGGCAAATCAGGAACATACTATGAACAACTCAAGAGCATGCTAGGAGCAAGCAAGAGCAGGTTATGAGCAGTTGTGGAGCACAAAGGGAGCAAACCAGGAGCTATTCTCTAAACTCGAATCAAGCAATAGTTCGGTGACGTCCACCGTTTAGTCTTCGGTTGTTTTGAGTTGTGGTTAGTTGAGTCAAATTCTGTTGGTTTGTTTGGTTGGTTTGCTCTGAGCTGTTGTTTGTTGCCTTGGTTTCTGTTGGTTCGACTGGTTTGTTTGTTCTGTGTTGTTGTTCGTTGTGTCGAATTCTGTTGGTCCATCCACTGTACCCTGATTTAAGGTGTTGGCTTTAATCCTGAAGCACACGGGAGACAAAAAGCAAACTAGGACAATGTAGGATTAATTCAGAGCAAGTAAGAGATCCCTCTCGCCCCAAAACCTCTTACCTCAAAACCTCCAACCTCAAAACCTGTTACCTCAAAACCTCTTACCTCAGAACCTCAAATCCAAGTGCCCCCACCCAACATTATAACCTTAACAATTGAACCGTCTTACCTCAGAACCTCTAAGCTCACAACCTCTTACCTCAAAGCTTCTTACCTCAAAGGTCTTACCTCAAAAACCTCATACTTTAAAACTTCTATCAAAACTGTTACCTCAAAATCTCTAAGCTCGATCCCTCACAACTGCAAACCCCAACACCTCAAATCCTCAAAACCTGAAAACTGCAAACCTCACATTAGGGCAGCAAACCAGAGAATCCTCAAACGCGGAAAGCAGTAGCTTTCACGTACTTGTGAGCGGAGTTCGAAAAGAGTTGAGTAGTTGCGGAGCGCACCAGGAGTAAGTAAAGTGCAGGATAGGATCAAATCAAGAGTTACTCTGTAGCTTCTAAGCCCGAACGCAAGCAATGGTTCGGCGGTTTTCATCGTTATGTCATAGGTTATTTCGTAGTTGTCTTTTGTTCTGCTGGTTTGTCTATGGTTGGTTGTTTTGAGGTGTCGTAGTTGGGTTGTGTTACATTGATTTATCCGGAGTATGCCGATTTAAGATGTTCTTTGTTTGTTGGAAGTCAAGAGCAAACTGGGAGAATCTTGGAGTAGCTCACAGCAAGTTAAGAGCTTTAGAAACTGATTAGGACCACCCTGTTAGTGCGCGAATTGGAATAGGATCTAGTAAGAGCAATCTTTGGGCTAATCGGGAGCACAGCCAGGATGCAGTTACATAAGTAAATCTGACTGAAACTTAAAACCAACCGATAAACGACCACAACAACTACAACACCACAACTACAGAACAAAACCGACGATGAACAATAGCAAAAACCGGAACGCCAATATCAGGTTTGGGTTAGATTTAGCAAGAAATTCAATCTTAACAGCAGATAAACAAACTGTTAAAGCGTTTGGTGCTTCTTTCTGTTCTAGTTAGTTGACGTGGTCGGTGAAATTCTCACGCACGAGCACCAAAAACTCAGAAAGCAGTTAAAATCTAGAGAGAGGTGCAAACACAGCAGGGGACTCCCAAGCGTTAAATTTTAATGTGGACACCTGCAAGCACAGCAGGGTGCCTCAATATTAGTTTGTATGGTGTACTGTTAGTTAAACGTCAAACGTTAGCCACATTTATTTGCAATCCTGCTACAACACCCAACTTTGGAGCAGTCTTGGTAAGTTTGCATTATTTCTGTCTCTGTGTCAGCCAGTCTGTGTTCCGTGTTTAAATTCTGTTGGGCTTAGAAACAGGAACATTAAATTCAGAAGTCATCATTTGAAATCTTTGAGCAGGTTTTGCTCAGCAGGAGTCCGACTTAGATTTTGCAACGGTCGTTTCCAGTCATGAGTGTTTAATTTGTTGTCATTGTGAGAAGTAAGTATTTGCGTAAAATTCAGTTTTGAGCAGACATAAATTAACGACCGGCACTTGGTGGAGCCGTATTTTGCTCGCTCAGATTGCCCTATTGCCCTATAGTATCGCGTATCGCGTAGCTTGGTAGTCAGCTTGAAAATTGGTAATGTACAATACTAAGCTTAACTGATAAGTGAAAACTAAGCCCATTTCTGGATTCCGCATGCCCAAAAACCTTATAGGTAAACTTTTCCCGTCAAAGAAAGACGATTTTCGAATTTAAGCATGGGTCAGCCATGGTTTCGGTCACATACAGCACGGAGCTTAGCAAATACAAGAAAACTAAGCCCATATTCGGATACGTGGTAGAAAACCCTCTAGATAAAGTTTTCCCAGAGAAAATTGACAAGTTTGAAATTTAAGCTAGGGTCAGCTGTTGTTCCGGTCGAAGGTCAAGTACAGCACTGAGCTTAGGTGGTAGGAAAAACTAATCTTATATTTAAAATCTACGGGGTTGAAAACCCCAAATAAAGTGTTCCCCATTGAAAACAAATTGCTTTGAAATTTAAGCTTAGGTCAGCCGTGGTTCCGGTTAAGCGTCGGGTACAGCATGAAGCTTAGGAGATGGAGGAAAACTAAGCTCATATTCGGATTCTACAGGGTCGAAAACCCCCTAGACAACGTTTTCCAGCGAAAATCGACAACTTTTAACCTGAAGTCAATTTCCGGACTAGCGCCTCCCGGCCTCTCGGCCTCCTCCTCCTCCTCCAGAGCCTCTTGAGCCTCCCAGCCTCCTCCTCCTCCTCCTGAGCCTCTTGAGCCTCCCAGCCTCCCAACCTCCAGCCACCCAACCTCCCAGCCTCCTCCTCCTCCACAGCCTCTTGAGCCTCCCAGCCTCACAACCTCCCAGCCTCCTCCTCCTCCACAGCCTCTTGAGCCTCCCAGCCTCCCAACCTCCCAGCCTCCTCCTCCTCCACAGCCTCTTGAGCCTCCCAGCCTCCCAACCTCCCAGCCTCCTCCTCCTCCTCCTCCAGGCGCTACGCCTGGTGATGACCTATTACTACTGAGGATGAAATTTGATATATGGTTTGGATAAGTTTAATTTTTGATTTCTTCGTTTTGGTAAGCGTATAGTATATCCTATGATTTTGTTGCGAAAACCAAGTTTTTTTGCGTTAGTTAAAATTTTGGCATATGGTGGTATGTCAGTACTAAGTAGGTGCGTTAATGTCGCAACATTTTTTATGAACGTTTTCCTGTTTAATGTATTAAATTTAATTACATATAATTAAATGATTTTTGATTTATGGTGCCAAAAATTCAGAGGTTAGAATTTAGAAACATAAAAGTTTTGATTTTTTTGATTGAAGTTTATATTTTGGGGATGCTATATTAAACTAATATATCTGAGAAATAACGAATGCGGAAAACATTGATATTAAATCCGCCTGCCAACAAGAAAAGCAAGAAACATTAGCAAAACCAACTGTCAGAAAAAATTATTTTGAAACGTAAACTGTATACATAACTTTTTCCGAATAATAATAATAATAATAAAAAATAATAATAACAATAATCAAACCTGGAGTATGTGACTGTTCTTTTGTAGATATGCTCCATACATGACGGTGGACATATAAAATGGCATTTATTTTTAGGCTTCTCCTTACTTGAATGAGAAAGAAAAGCCGGCCCAACCATGCACATTATATTACCGGTTACGTTGCATTCATGACTGCTGTTGGAATCTCCTAGGAAGTCCTTCGTAAAGGAGTACACACATCGACAAGAATTACCAAAAGCTTTGATTGCACTTTCGTGTAGGACTGCATCCGTACACCTAGCCATGCACGTTTGGTAACTAGTTGCTTTACTGTCGCAACGGCTAGACTTGCTATCGATTCTTCTGTGTTGAAAATAGTCTAAACCAATGCTTGTCAGTCCGCCACCTTGAATATGGGTATAATCGGTTGCAAGGGTTTCCACATGCATACTGTGAGAAAAAACCACTGTATATCCGTCGTTTGCCGGCATCAAAAAATCATTCAGGTATTTAACGGGTGTCTTCAGCTCAAGAAACAGGCCTAAATCAAGAATAATGCCCAGTTTGTACCTCACTTCAGATTGTTACAGAGTGCGCACATTGAAATTTCGAAACCGTGTTTTTGTCTATTGTACAATGTAGACGGCATAACATAGATAGATTATTGTAGAGATGAGGATTTCAGGCGAGGACTGTTTGATCTTAGGATTAAGTTGGCTCGGCTCGCGAGATCAACCGTGCTGAGCCGATAACAATTGCTCTAGCCGATACGACCGGAGGAGGATTATTACTTGAATCAAATTTCATGGTCATGGTTCCGAGATTGTTAAGGTGGTTATTCCTTTTGGAGACATCAATTTTGAACCATGTTTACTCATTCATTACTTGGAGTTAAAAAGCCATTTTAGGTTGAAATGTAGCCTAATATTCTTTCCTTTTAATGAATACAATATAATTAATTTTGGTTTTTCAGAATATTTTTCCTACATTTAAGAAGAACTACAATGTTCCGGGTTTTTGGTACACTGAAGTAAATTTTTTCGTGAGTCATCGGCTACATGACATCATTCCATACCTCTATCAAACAGCTGGGAACAGTTCTTAGTTATCGCTATGGAAAAATTAGCTAAAATGTATGCGCAACCTGTATTTTGCATACTTTTCCAAAGTTCGAAAGCGACCATTTTAGCCTGAAAGCAGCACTTTGGGCAAAGAAAGGGCCACGGGGTAGTTTTGTGTTGAACATGTTTGTTAAGAGGTCGGGTTGCTCTTTGGCCGATTTTTCTAAAATTTTGCTGGCGGTATAGGCAGCAACTTCTACACATATCAAGGGGGGTAAAACAACAAATTTTATTGTTACCGATTTAGCTCATTTTTGGGTATAATATACCACCATATGCGCCAAAAACAAGACAAATTTTTAGAGTCCAGGTTCATCCAGTTTTGAGATATTGCAGTTCAAATCATTACAATTTACTGTCTACGCTAGTATGAATCACTGAGAGCATCGAAGTCGTGTACACATGGGTTGCAAAGGGACTACGGTCTCACAAATATGTCAATATAAAGCCTGTACCTGTAGGTATTTATTACTGCACAAATTACGGTAGCAAGTAGAGATGAGATCAGGCCGACAAAGCCCGGCCCGGTCCGGCCCGGCCCGGCCCGACGGGCCGGGCCGGGCCGCGCAGACCTGGTTTTTAGACAGGGCCGGGCCGGGCCGGGCCTGGAAAAAATTTACTAAGGGCCGGGCCGCGCAGCTCCCAACGGAAAAAGCCCGGCCCGGCCCAGCCAAGCACTGATGCTTCTCACATTAATTTATTGCACTTTTACACTTTCCAATTCTAATAATTGTTTTTGACTTCCTAAATCTAAAATTTTTTGCTTTCTTTGCATCAAATGAGACTGCATTTGCCAAATATTGTTAAAGTTTGCGTACTGTTTTTTTCAAATTTAGTTAATAAAACGCCTATTTGTGTACATATATACGTCTTCTTTTGAGTAACAAAACTTCAATTTACTATAATAGGTAAATGTTTTAAACTCACTAAAAACACATTAAACTATTTCGGAAATCGATCTCAGACTAAATTAGTCTTCCTATTATATAATTTCCTTAGTAGGGTAGGATGCTAAAATATTCGTCATGCACAGTTTAGAGAGAACATGAACTTTGGATTTAGAGATAATTATGATTTTATTATTATAATATAATATTATAATATTGCGCCAGGGTAGAAGACAAGATTCTAAGTGCTTCAAATCTTTATAGAAGTTTTTTAAAAAAATAAGGGCTTTTCAGGGCCGGGCCGGGCCGCGCTGACCTAAACGGCACTCAGGGCCGGGACGGGCCAGGGCCTGAAAATTTTAATACAGGGCCGGGCCGGGCAGACCTAAAATTTGAGCAGGGCCGGGCCGGGCCGGGCCGGAAAATTCGGCTCTGATCTCATCTCTAGTAGCAAGCCAAGCAGATGTTTGAACGATTTGGCAAAGCTCATTCCGGCTGTCATTTGCTTCAAATTTTAAGTCGCACTAACTTTTTCATACTGCTTTGTAGAGACTCTATGTAATAAGAGAAAACGTTCAGTATATCAAGAGCTTCAATTTGATATAAAATGTGACTGTATTTGGAAAAGCTGACAATTTGATATTTTTGCCCATAGGTATCCGCCATGCTCTCGTAGTATGCAGTCGACGCAAACACAATCCATTGGCACAAAACTTCACATACACGATGGGTTTATGCCTGCCTATTAGTACACCAAATTTAGTTGAGATACCACAAGTTTTGTATGTCTTATAAAGCAGCATGTCTTATAAAGCAGCAAACACGAAAATTTTGAAAGATGATGATTTTTGAGGAAAAATGAAATTTATGCTACCAAAACTGTGAACTACTGAAAAGTCCTAATGGGGATTGCTTATATGCCAAGAAAAGCTCTAGTAATATACTTTGCTAATATGTAAATGCGAAGTTTCTACACCAAACGGTTAGTTCAGGACAGGACAAAACGTTCAATCACCTACACGTTTATAGAGCGATTTTGAGTAAAAACCGACTCCTCCGGAATTTAAAAACTCGTAGAAAATCAGCGGCCCAACAGGAAATAATCTCGTATTAGCACTTTAAATAGTCCAAATTAGGTTTACACCAAGTTGTAGCTGATTTGCTCTTACACAGCGCTCAAGCTTTTGGTAGCAGAAACGTTTTCCTAACTTTTTCATTTTCCTATGTTTAACACATGTCGGGGTCACCTCTTTGGTGGGCTATTGCGAATGGTAGGAAAAGTTTAGCAACAAAGGCACTTGTCTTGCCTTGCGGACCCATGAAGACTACAAAACACGTGAAAATGAGAAAAATCGCGAAGATGGTCAAAAAATCGTGACCCCACCCCTTAAGTTTTCTTCTGGTACCATCCTAATCTCTAGGCTTCTTATAATGAATTCAGAAAATTGGACACAAAACCGGCAATTTCTGATTAACGCAAACCGGCAAAAACGCAATTATTCCAAATTTCCACATTCTTTCGGTAACTGGTCACTAACAGTCCAGTCGAAAGCCACCTAATTTGCTCGAAGTGTTCGCTCATATCTGCCAAAGTACTTGGCGCAAAGAAATTCTTAAATGTGGAGATGCTCTAATGCATCGGTTCCTTTGATCTTCTATGGGTGAAAAAGTCAATTTTAAATTAACTCGAATATAGCCAAACTAGGTATCAATCGATAGCTACTGGGACGAGGAACAACTTTTCTAATAGAACTAATTTAATAGAACTAATTCAATTAAAATTAGAACAAGAACAAAAGAAGAACAAGTTTGCGAGCGGCTGTGCAAAAATAAAGCTCTGGCGAATACGACTTTATCGATTGTTTCTTTTAACTATACTAATAGTCCTTGTTTCTTTTACGAATTTGCGCTAACTTTGTTTCCCTATTTTGAATTATTTTATTATTACCCCGTCCAAAAAGTCTGTTTCTAAGCTATGGTATTGCGGAACTCAGACCATAAGGCAATGGCTCAGTGCTGTTCCTGTGACAACTTTATTCATTATGAGTGTATGCCGTTATCTTCCTCTTACCTAAGTTTGGTCGTCAACCACAGGGGATCCTGCTTTGCGTGTAGAGTTTGCTACCCCAATATGACCCCCAACAAATCGCTGCCCTCGCCTCGAGAAGTGCACTATGTGCATAACCGTCTATTTTATGGTGGTTATGCTGGAAGTAGTAATACATCCAGTTCGGCAAGCTTAAGTGATAGCCAATTTGAACGTTTGGTTAAGGTTGTTATTAAAGCAGCCGTCGTGGCTGTAACCGCTTCTACCAATATAGTCAGTGAGATTTTGGAACATAGGAATAAACGGAACAATCTGGTGGCTGTGGGGTTTCTGAGGTTGGCAGGGACGACCATGAACAGGTAAACTTGGATAATAACTTGGTTGCCGCGTTTTGTAAAAAAACTGGATATTTCGTACAATTCTATTGTATCTATTTTCCGTGATGGCAAAAAGTTTCCGGGGAAAGAAGAATCTGAAAAATTTGTTTTCAAAACAGGCATGTGCACGATTACATGTGAATTGAATATATATTTTGAAAGTAAAATGCTGGGTTCTATCGTGGTACTTTATAGAACGCCATCCGGAAATAAAATTAATTCAATTGTGTCACTGAAAAATATGTTTAAAAGTATGAAATTGCCGAAAAACGTTCCCTCTAATATTATGGGCGATTTTAAGCTTACGATTTAAAGTGGAACCATGATATAATGCCAACAAATTCTGCAGATTAAATTTGTTAAATATCAGCAGCCCAGAAAGGTTGAAATCAGTGGTGTAATATATCTAGTCTCAAGGTCCGGTGGTGTGCCTCAGTGGTAGAGCGCTCGACTGAAGATCCAAAGCTCGGTGGTTCGACTGCCCGGACACTTTTCTTCACATCTTTCAATCCTGATTTCAACCTTTCACGTTTGGCGACCGTGAGAGGAGCTTTGGATCTTCAGTCGAGCGCTCTACCACTGAGCCACACCCGCGGACGTTGAGACTAGATTTATTACACAAAGTTCAACCTTTCCGGTGGAATCGGGCGACTTTGAAGCTTCAAGCTTGCCAAACCGAAACGAACCTCATTTCGTAGAAAGCCAAGTCGAGCCGCACTGGAAAAGTTCAGCTAGTCTTCACCTCTAACTTTTACGCACAATTGGGGTGGAGACATATGCCCCACACAAAGATTATGCTGATTCAGTTGTAACCTTGCCACTTATTTGGTGCTGTAAAAGGCGGTGGTTGTCTCAGGTGACTTTTTTGAAAAATTTCTAAGTCTTTGAAAAATTGCAATGAAGCAGCGGAGGTCCGGGTGATACATATTCCAGGTCAACTCTGGAGGCATACCATTTTGGACGTTCCTCAAGAAGAAGACTTTTAAAATGCTGTATCACTCTTACAGCAAGTGAGAAAGGGGGGCAAAAGGTGCGGCGTCACCTGAGACAGTCGCCTAAAATGCCTGATACAGCTACTTTATTGAATTTTAAGTGTAGTCTGCACAGCCGGAAAGACGGACACACAAAAACCCGCGCTCGTAAACTCACTAGTGTGCAACGTCGAGAAGCCGAAATTATACGATCGTTATACGTTATACGAAATTATACATAATAGAAAAAAGCCGATTTCACACGACGAGGATTGTCATGCGGATTACTCTGGAGAATCTCCCGGGGACACACCATTCGAAAGTTTTCAGTTTTCCCAAAAATCTCCAGGGGATCGCCATGGGGTCCTTTTATGGGGAATCTGTTCACACGCTTGAGACAGTACGCAGGCGACGCTTAATACAGATAGCATGTTGTGAATACTTCCTAATTGTTTAAGCCTGCTAGATGCTCGGCACATTAAGGCCGAAATCTCTGGGGTGGTACCAGTTAACGCTGTCAACCGTGTGTCTATATGCGTTTGAACTAAAACGCATCTGATTGGCTAATCGCATACCTCATGTCAGAATTCCATGTACAAGCGAGATCTCGGAGGGGTATCACTTGGCATTGTTAAGCGCGTGTTTATATGAAAATGAACTAAAATGAATCTGATTGGTTGTTATAGCTACTGAACCTACTGCGTCTAATGAAATTCATTTTAGTGGGAGCTATTTTTAGCCCAACTTTTGGGAGCTGTTTTGATCCCAACTTTTGGAAGTTATTTTGAATCCTTATTTTTGAGTGACCATTTGGATCCCATGATAATATAATCAGAATATTATGTGATGAGTGCAATCTCTTGTTTTGGATCAGATCATGAAAAGTTTTAGAAGTAAAGGACTAGTCATCTGCCAATATGATCGTAACATGTTCAAACTGCTCGTTCACAGTTTGGTATAAAGCCATCATGTTCATTAAATGTTCACAACAATGTTCATAACGTTGGGAGGTATTACTCAACAAGTTTATGAAACCTATACTGTTTATGCAGCAGATTTGATTGATCTATCAATTTGTTCGCCTGAATTTGTAAGTGAAGTCTTGAAATACATTATGCCGGAAATCCAGTCAAGATGTCAACAGAATGTGCAAGTGGTAAGCTCTTTCTCGGTTAAATGCAAAAGTGCTCATTAAGTGATTGTATTGGCATTATTGAATGTAATAATGTAATGTATTTGGATAAAATGATAGAAATTTTGTGACTAATGTTACCAATTTTTATTTCAGACACGCAGCAGCCTGTATGTCCTCTGTGTCAACAACAATTCACACCGCGAAGCAACCTACGGAGACATCTTCGCAAGAAACTTCGAATGGATTATCATACCTTTTCCCCAGGAAGAATGGCCACATGTGCTCCATATGCTATCAGACATTCACTCTGTCGCACAACCTGAACATACGCATGAAAGACCAACACGGCGAGTCAGATTCCCACAAATGCGATCAATGCAATTCCAGTTTCCGCAGAAAAGCCTACTTAAGGTGGTGGTTTCCTTTTGTGTAAATTTGACCCTATAGGCTTCAATTCTTTATGAAAGTAGATGAAACTTTCCAAATATGCTATTTTGGTGCTCTTTAACATTCTCGGACCAGTCCCACATTTTTGGGTAAAAAGATGAGAAATTTTCGGTTTTGGGCATTATACTCTCAGTACGTAGTCGATACACTAGATTGGTTGTTATGGATAGAAAGAGGGTACAAAAACTAACATTTTTGCTTTTACAACCTTTGAGCCATCTCTAATGGTTAAGTCAATATAACGCAAAAACGATTTTTGGGGTCAAAAAACTTTTCGAATTTTTTTCGAATTTTCCATTTTCGCCATTTTCGAAAAAATCAGTTTTTTTCAAAATTACTGCTAAATCTTATGAACAATTTTCGGTTATTTATACTCAATCAATATGCGGTCAAATTGCCCATTTTATCAGTGCCTATTAGCTGGGATTCGTTGCTTTAAGCTACAGATTTGGCCGAAAAAGCATTTTGGCAAAAACTGCGATTATTTTGTTTTAAACAGCGATTTCTCGAAAACTACCCAATGGATTCGCGTAATTTTTGGCTGGATGAAAATTGGCTCTATTGCAGAGGGACATTTTTCTTGGTTTGAGCTAAAACGTCTCCATTTGCGAGAAAACTGAATACAAAGTTGCGAAATTTCGGTGTCACCGTACATTTCCCGGATTTTCTGGAGTATTGAGGCTTGTTGAGCCAAATCCAAAAAATGTCCCTCGGCGCATATGTCCTTCAGAGCATGGCACAAGAAAAAATTTTGGCCGATTCTACAGTTTTGAGAAATCCATGTTCAAAACTTTTTCGTCTATATTTAGCCTGTCAGATGTCAGTATGTCAGAACATTTTTGCTAGTTTTGTGCTGATTTTGCTGGTTTCATAAGCTGATGTGAATCTGCAGATTATAAGCTTTAAAACGATGTATAAAGCTCTTTCCAACTCCCAGAATTGCGAAAGTTATAGCGTTTCAAAAAATCACGACAAAAGCACTGCTCAAAAGGACACCACCACCTTAAATGACCACACCTGCGTATCTCAACCACCGATTCAACAACTTCCACAACCACCAACAGAAGTCCAAGACCCTCAGGCTCAAACACCCGAACAACCACCGACAGAAGAGATATCAACGCCAGAACGGTCATTTCCTTAAGATCCCGTTGAATCACCCGCTCAGGATGATATCTACTCCAGGAACTGGGCAAGAATTCGTGCCCATCACAACATGACGAAGAAATTCATGAGAACTTACAACCTCCGCTTGGAAGGACTAGATGCAATTGGAGACAACCTAAACAGAGTATTCCTTCATCAGGAGTACAAAGGTAAATGGAACATATCATTCGGCTTCATCCTCAGAGACAGAACAACTGACGAACAGATGTACTACTACGCAAGCAACAACACAAACCTATTCGAGATGCCCAGACCTACTGGCAACAGAAAAGACTTGACTAATCTCATGGACGACATTGAAGGAATGGATACATTGAGTGGGCACAACAACAACGCCCTAATTCTAAATATGTTGTTGACAACGTAACAAATATGTTAGTAACTGTGTACTGTATGCTATATTATCCCATTGGTTGATGTACATGTATGTGTGCAAATGACTGTTAATGCAGTATTGCATGTAAATAATACATGTAAATAAAGCGTGAAGGATTACAAGGAGTACAGTCAGTGAAGCAATAGACAAAAGTTAGTTGAATAGAAGGTTAGGTCAGAACAAGCCTAAGGAAATGCAACATAGATTTGAATATCATGAAGCAACAAACAAATTACATTTACCATTAACCCATGAAGTTAGCAGTACACATAGTTAGCACTATAAGCAAAGCAAGTTGACAATGAGCGAATATATATTACAAAACATTGATATCACAAACGTTTGACATTGTAAAATGCTAGCATTACAAAAAAGCTGACATTTTAAAATACATTTATTTACAAAAGGCAGCTTTTATAAATTTAGATTGTACGAAACACTGCATACGAAATGTATGGTGTACTTTTATGAAACCTATAAAATGGATGCAGCAATATTAGTTGATTAATGGTATTGTTTTCAACTATCCAACCACCATGGAAAACATTAATTTGGAACTGTTT
The DNA here is from genome assembly GCA_030248195.1 of Trissonchulus latispiculum. Taxonomy (NCBI): domain Eukaryota; kingdom Metazoa; phylum Nematoda; class Enoplea; order Enoplida; family Ironidae; genus Trissonchulus; species Trissonchulus latispiculum. Next base: position 65,880 of record JASAND010006544.1, read on the forward strand.
TGCGAGAAATTGGAACCTATGTCTGTAGCAGACTTCATGGTGGAGTATCATCGGATCACAAAGAACTTCCGAGAATCCATCCAGGGGAAACTTAGATACTATCCAGCTCTTGATCCCCTACAGAGGCTGAAGCAATGTGAAGTTTCCACAAGCTTACTTCACGAAGCCCTAACGCAGTCCGGTCAACACGACTTGGCGAAAGAACTTGACTGTGAACGACTACAGAAGACCGTCACCTGGAAACTGTGCTCGGAGACCGATGCCTTAATATTCCTATGTCAGAAGACGTTTCCAACCGTTCAATCAGCGCGATTCGACACAGTAATGTTCCTCACATCCCTAAAATGTAACAATCGGACAGTTATGGTTGGCTGACTTCAGAGGGACAACGTGGACGATTCCGGAATCGTTCGTATCCCCATGGAATCACCAAGATTGCAAAGAACACTAGCAACTATTGACTATTATATGGTATTAGATAACACTAATGTACAAGAAACCATTAATATTGCATTGTATTGCGTACCACTGTAAACCATTAGTATTGCATAACATTGCATAATACTGTAAGCCATTATTATTAAGTAACACTAATGTAATGCAAACCATTAATATGGCATAACACTGTAGTATTGTATTGCATAATATTACTTAACACTGTAAAACATTATTATTGCATAATGTACTATAAACGAAATGTAATGGATAACATTAGTTGCATCTTTGGTATAAGTTAGCCAATAAAGAACGGATTTTTAAGCATTTCTGCTCATAGCCTGTCTAACATATTGTAGATGGAGTAAATACTTCTGCGATATCTTTTATATTCACATAGGTCTCTCATCTTATCCCTGACTGCATCAATTTTGTGGTTATGAGGTCTTGGTGGTAATCCGCATTCACGTCTGATCAGATGTTCGTCCCCGTGACATAACGCACCGTAGGTTTCAAGAGAAACCTCCTCAATGGCAGTACGTGGGTCAGGACATTGTGAGCTTGTCCAGGACTTACTGCCTATAGCCATGACTGCAACATAATGAGCCGTAATCCCTACGCGAACAGGTGGACTTTGTCGCAGGACCTTTTGTAACAGTTCGTTCAAGAGACTTCTGGCAGACATGATCCACCAGACTTAATTATTTCCCTACTGCAGTTTAACTTTTGCTAAAAACTTGTACAGTGGCAAACCTTCTCACCTTCTTATTATCTAAAGATAATGCATTTGATAAGACAGACTCACTTCGAGCACCAGTTAACCTTGCCAGTGTGGAAGATGACTGCACTACCTTTGGCAATTTTACACGTGAGACCATTAAATAGCTCCGGTTCATAGCAGACTTGATGGGTATGCCTAATACTTTCATATAAATTCCTTAGGTCTACATACTTGCTAACTGAGAAGGATCCCACTGGGTTCACCACTTCGCCTACGCGAAGAATACCGACATTAAGAGAGCCTGCTAGTTGACGAATACACTGATTAGCTCGTTCGATTGATTTACATCAAAGGCAAACAAAACTGCCACTTGTGAATAGTTGAAGTTTGGCTTCTTGAAACTTTAGACTACCCCCAATAAAGCATCTATAAAGCTTAATATTAAGGAGAGTTGATAAGTGGAGGTTCGTATCAAAACTCCCACTAAGTACAACATTAACGATTTTCATCTCTACACATGTGGAATACTAAAGTCTTACAACACATCTACAGTAAGCACGGAAACAAGGCCTGTACTTGAACTGCCTCCAAATTCTATGGTAGTAAGAATCAAATAAACAGCTTGTCGACGAGTACAGTAGAGCATCCTGACTTTGGATACTGGCTCAATTTCCCAAGAAGATCAATCCTGTTTAAAAAAATTTGAAACTCCAGTGGTCAAAAAAGCTCCCTTCATAATGACGTGCCTTCTTATAAAGTTTTTGTTGTCTACGACTGTATTAGTGACTTTATAATCACAGCATACCCAGTGTAAGCTACCACGATTGAAGGACTCCGTCACGACAGATAGTGTCATCACAACGGTTGGACTGAATACCTAGTGTCACTTGATAGCTTTCACGAGATCAGGCATTTTGTCTAAACAACTGTCTAAACTTCCAATGCCCAGTCTAAATCAACGGATCTATTCCATGTCCCTATACATCTACGTATAACGAGACAACTCTTTGCCTATATCAAGATAAGCGTGTTCTTTGTGGCTTTATTGGTCCTGCTTGCAGACCAGATATGCCAGCTCTATAGCCAATAAGAAGAATCCGTATGTACTACTTAACCCTACCTACCAACCTACGTAAAACATTCACTACAATCATGTATTCCGCGCTTAAACAGCTCATTCGACTCAGCCATTATCACAGGCGCAAATGTAGAAGGCGTCCAAAGCAAAAAATTATCATTTCGATTCCTGGTATTGGATGGCGGCGAATTCAGCATGTAGATATGATGCTATGCTTCAACGAAAGTACAAGAAGCTTCCAGCCAAGGATTCAGCCAAGGAGATTTCACAAGCCTATCATACGGCAAGGGCACTACTCAATAAGAAAACCCCGAAGAAGCAACCAACCAAGAAGAAATGTGTGAAGAACGGCCTGAAGAAACTATTGACAGTGACAACATAATAGACTCTATGCTATGTGATGATTAATGTATTATTGTCTATAAATACTGACTTCATATAAGCAGGTAAATAGGAAAGAGATGGAGAGAGTGAACACGCCAAAGTTTCAACATCCGTTTACATGTATTGTAGCGGCTCCTACTAAGGCAGGCAAGACAACATTTGTATCCCGATTGGTAGAGCATGCAGATGAAATGATCTCAGAACCTCCAGATAAGATTATTTGGCGCTACATTGAGTCGCAAGATGCCTATGAAAACTTACCTCAACTCGAGTTTATCAAAGGATTGCTTTATCTAGACACGTTAAAAACAAAGAATACTAAACTGTTGATCCTAGATGACCTAATGAGCGAGATTAAGTGACAACCTAACCTAGTCCAACTGTTCACACGCGGGAGTCAGCCAAAAAACCGGATTTTTCCGGTTTTTTACCGGAAAAATCCGGATTCTGGGAGGGGGTGAGGGACTCCTCTGGAGGGGGTGAGCTCAGGTCTGGGGGGGAGGGGGTGAAACCGCCCCCAACCCCTCCCAATCACATGTATGGTGTCACAAACATTACTCCGGACATCTTCTAAGATAGACAGCGAACAAACAGGATATATAGTCAGTACATTGTACTAATGAAAGTCCCATCAGATAAGCTAACGCCAATGAACCTAGCAAGGCAAATGTATCCTGGTAGAGTGAAAGGATTTATGGAAACGTTCGATCATGCTACTAATCGCCCACATGGTTGTTTACTGATTGACCTGGATCAGAACACGCCAGAAAAGATCCGTCTACAAGGTCATATTTTCCCTGATGATCCATACACAGAAACTCAACCTGAACAGAAAAGTTAGCCATGGATCGTTTTGAAAGAAATATCGAAACATTGCGACTACTGTGTCGTTGCAAAAGTCGTAAGCAGAGATGTAATTATTGTTCACGGAAGTTCCGACCTCAAACAAGGAGTTTGTAATTGTGCAGAAAATATCCTCTCTGGCAACGTAAAGATATCCAGTAAAGAGAAAGCCAGACTAGCAAGATATAAGCACGCTCTAAGAACACTACGCAAGAAGCGAGTCAGTCTCAAAACAAAGAAGAAACTTATCATTCAACACGGAGGATTTCTACCAGCTCTATTTGGACCGATTATTGGAGTTGTCAGTGGAATGCTAGGAAATCTCATAGGATAATAAAAACTGACATCAATGAGCAAATGGGCAACGATGGAATACTCAAAACTAGGTAAGGTGCTGGTATCCTTATGTGCAGTGCTTTTGTGGTGATTTTTAAAACACTATAACTTTCGCGATTTTGGGAGTTGGAAAGAATTTTAGACATCGTTTTAAAGCTTATAATCAGGACATTCACAAGCTTGAGCTTACGAAACTAACGAAATTAGCAAAAAAACAACGAAAAGTTTCTGACATACTAAAATCTGGTAGGCTGAGTATAGACCAAAAATTTTTTAACATCGATTTCTCAAAACTGTAATTGTGTAATCGGCCAAAAATTGTATTTGTGAATGATATGAAGCACATATGGGCTGAGGGACGTTTTTTGGATTTGGCTCAGCAGTTCTTAATGGGCGAGAAAATCCGCCGAAAGCTCTGTAACACAAAATTTTGCAACTTCGCATTGAGGTTTTTTGCTACTCGTTAAGTTTTAGCCAAAACCGGGAAGAACGTCCCTCCGCACAAGTACGAATTTCCACTCTGCCAAAGCTCATCGGAATCCGTCGAGTAGCTTTTGAGAAATCGATGTTCAAAACAAAATAATCGCATTTTTTGGAAAGTTTTTTTTCGGCTAAATCTCCGTAACTAATAAGCATTGATAAAATGTGCAATTATGCTGTGTATCGATTGATTGTAATTGGACCAAAATTGTCCGTAAGATTTGGCAGTAATTTTGAAAAAACGATTTCCTCGAAAATGGCAATTCTTTGACCCCAAAAATCGTTTTTTGCTTATACTGACTTACCCACTGGAGATAGCTGTAAGCTTGTAAAAGCAAAAATGTTCATTTCGCTGTCCTCTTTTCAGCCATTACAACAACGACTACGTACTGAGAGAATAGTGGCAAAAACCAAAACTTTTTTATCTTTTCACCTAAAAACGCGGGAGTGGTTCCACAATGTTAAAGACCACGAAAATAGGTTATTTAGAAAGTTTCAGCTAGTTACATAAAGGATTAAAGCCGTATGTGTCAAAAATACCCGAAAGGAAACCAGTACTATGAGCCAGACTACTTTGACGAGCACTCTAAGTCATTAGAGAAGGAAGCAAGCAATGTTCTAAAGTTTAAACAACCAGCAGATATCAAGAGTAAACTGTTTACACAGGCAGACTATAGGAGACGGATACTGCGGGATAAACCAACAGAGATGACTCTCAAGTCCCATGCTATGCTGGATATTGTGTCTACCTTAGCACCAAGACTACAGCAGAAGGGAAGACACCTGATTGAACATATCCTGAGTATACCTGGGCTCAAAGTTAACAGTCGAGGTGAAATAGAGTATCAGGGTCAGCCAGCAGTTGGATCCAGAATATATGATCATCCGCAACAGATTCAGTCTACCACCGGCAATATGGTGGCAAACATTTGCAAAGGCATTAAGAGATAGCAACGTACCTCGAGAACTTATCGGAAATCCACGGTACATAAATATCCAGACAGGTCAAGGAATCAGGTCGGCCCTAAGAAAACTCAGATGGAAGCGGCACTAGAGAATAATGCTAATAATAATGGCAATACTGATAGTACCACATTACAGAAGACTTACTATGATCCGCAAAGTCCTGCAGCATTTGGCAGTATTAAGAGGGGGGGGGGGTGGGAAAGTAGAAAAATAGAAAGAGGAAAGAGAGGGGGGGTGGTGTTTGGGGGGGGGTTTGGGGTAAAGTGGGGGGGTTGGGAGTGGGGCGGGGTGGGGGGGGGGGGGTGGGGGGGGGGGGGGGTAAGGGGAAGAGAGAGTGGGGGGGTGGGGGGGGGGGAGGGGGGGGGGGGGGGGGGGGGGGGGGGGGGGGTTTGGGGGGGAATTGGGAGGGGGGTGGGGGGTTGGGGTGGGGGGGATTAATCGCGTGTATCAGGAGGCAAAAAATACGGAATCTTGAGGTCCAAGGGCACTGATTGGTTGGAGAAACAGTACACTTACAGCATCCATAAACCAGTTAGACACAGGTTCCCAACGCGGAGGTATCAGGTGGCAGGAATCTATGACCTATTGCAAATAGTCCGGGCAGATATGGTATCGATAGCAGAGAAAAATGATGGCTATAAGTACCTGTTCAACTGTATTGACGTCTCCTCCAAGTACGCATGGGTGATACCAGTTAAAAACAAGGAAGGTCAAGCGATGACTAGAGCTTTTCGTAAGATACTGAATGATGGTAAATGACCTATGGAGATACTTTACAAAGACCAGATCGTACAGGTATATTGACAGCCTCCATCAACTCGTCAAAGGTTACAACAATGTTCGCCATAGGAGTATTCGTATGACAGGAGTGGAAGCATCAAGGCCTAAAAATATGGAGGTAGTCAGAACAACACTATACGGAACAGCTTACAGGCAATCAACAACTTACAGACAGCTAAGTTTATAGAAGGGAGATATGGTCAGAATTAGAAAAACTAAAGGTCTCTTTGATAAAGGATACCTCCCTAATTGGTCCGAAGAGTTGTTCCATCAGACGTGTCAAGACAAGTGACCCACCCATGTACTTCCTGGAAGACTATGGTAGTGAAGAGGTGGTTGGTGGTTTCTATGAGCCTGAGGTGCAAAAGGTTGGTCAACCAGACACTTACTGGGTAGAAAGGGAAATAAAAACAGGACATCGAAAAGTTCGTAAAAGCATTTTGTCAAGTGGCTTGGATACCCTGTCAAGTTCAACCGTTGGATTACTGAAGACAATGGACTTCTACCTATACCTACCCAGTAATACTGGTGACTATGCAACGAACAAACTTCACAATTTCCGTGTCAAACGTCCTCATCAAGTAGACCTTGAAGTGAATGGGAGGTGGCACCTGTAGAACTTGGATATCTTGTTACCTGGTTCAATATAGGAAATGAACAGGACGCGAAGATTAGTGTGACAGTTCGGAAAGAAAACATTACCTCTAAATAACTACGAATCTATCCATCAATTGTGCGATGCCATTAACCATACCCTTGAACTGACCAAGAAAATAAATTGTGAACTGGCATACGATGAATTGCATCGACGAGTTGGCCTTAAACCTACCACACTGGATGAGGAACCTGACTTTAAAGCACTCCATTGTCCACAGTAAAAATATATATATATAAAAAATATATATATATATATATATATATATATATATATATATATATATATATACATATATATATATATATATATATATATATATAAATATATATATGCTAGGATTTGCAGATACCAAAGTTGTGCCGAAACAGAAAACTGAATCGCCACCCAGGTATGCCATAGCCAAAGGAGCTCCTGATCTAAAGGATGGTCTGTATTCCCTATTCATCTACTGTGATGTAGTTGCACCGCAAATGATCGGAAACACCATAGTAACAATCATTCGTGTTGTCAGCATTGAAGGACGCCATAATGATACTATTGACCGGATGTTCAATAATCCTCACTACATACCGGTGCTAAGAAAATAGTTTGACAGCATTGAAATACATATAAAGGACGATCACGGTAGACTTGAAAGGCGGTAGAATTTGAATTCGAAAGGTCTTTGCAAAACTACATTTCTATACCTTGCAGGGAACAGTGGTGATTTTGAGACCCAATTGGCTCATCCACTACATTTACACGGCAGGTGGTCAGTTGCAATGATTGACCTTATTTATTCCTCACACCTGGAAAAGCATAAACTTCGATGCAGACACATTCATTATTGTGCTGTTTGATAATAAGTTACGAAAGGTGGCCAATATACCCAGGCGAAGATAATTTAACCTCTACGGCCTAATAAATACCGTGAAACATCACCATCCAGTCTAAATGCTAAATGCTAAATGAACGCCAGAAATCACCTCCTATACGTTTCGCCTACGATCAAGAAAAGGATAGGGTTTACCCAGACTTGCTAACCATGCTAAATGAACGCCAGAAATCACCTCCTATACGTTTCGCCTACGATCAAGAAAAGGATAGGGTTTACCCAGACTTATACGAGCACCAAGACCACTATGAAAGACCCAACTTTGGGTTTGTTCAGTTTGCTCCAGCCATCGTGAGGATGCTAGAATTTTACTACCAAAACTTCGATATCAATGCAGCAGTTAATCGCACCAATGACTGGGAAACTGATGCTCCTGTAACATTGTATAAAAAGTTCTATGCAAAGCGCCCACCCGACCTAAACTTTCACTATCTCGAAGTACACTGTGATTTAGTGACTGAACAAATAAAGGGTTCAACTACCGCTAATCTACTAGGGATTAGTAAAGGCAGGTGATGAGTACGGAGATATGATACAACACTCGTTTCAGCCTCACTGTCCCAGTGAACAAACATGTAGTCAGTACTATTAAGGTCAATATAAACAATCACACTGGCAGGATAGTTCATTTTGATTATGGTAGCATAGAAAAGCTTCACTTCAAGAATGACAATGAGGACGAGATATCATCCAGAAACCGTTGAAGGCTGGCACATACACCTACTTCAGACAGCTTCGGATTTCTATGCCGGTCAATGGTGCCAGAGGGGACACGGATTAGGCAGTCATCTGAGAGGTATTGGTATTTTTATTTGGCCAGTCATACGTCGTGCAGGTCTAGAGGCAGGTAGACAAGCCTTCCAGACAGCAGGAAACGTGGCTGGGGATTACATAAACAGAGGTGAGGATCCAAAGGAATTACTTAAACGGCAAGGTAAAGCAGACATTGGACGTCTGCTTGAGAACAGTGGGAAGGTAATACAACAAGGTGAAGCGATTGGATTTAGACCATTATAGACGTAAAGTTAAGAGATTGAAGAGCGACATTTACAGCCCATAAAACTCACCGTATGATAATATGATCTACTTAGCTAATAATTACTTCAATGGCTAAACAGGTTGATAAAAAGTCTATACCGGTCTTTAAGTCCGAAATGGATCTCATCTCACTACCTCCTACTCAGGTTAGTGTGGAGAGTGGTTATATGGCAGAAATCTATCCTCTAAATCCTGTCACCAGTAATGGTCCATACCTGTTCCACGTACCCAAAGATTGTAACATGCTTGACTTGAACCGTAACTAACTTTACCTGAAACTACGAATTACTGATAGTGATGGGAATGCAGTAGCCAAGGCAGAAGACGGAAACATTTCAGTAGCACCCATCAATATGCTAGCAAAGACATTCATTAGACGACTAGTGGTTAAATTGTCCGATAAGGACATTTATAAGAGTGGAGCCCGTTATCACTATGGAGTGTATCTAGAGACTACAGCCAACTTTGGACAAGAAGCAAAAACATCTCACCTACAAGGTAATTTATTTGCAAAAGACAGTGATTTCAACGATATCTCCACTACTGCAGCTGAACATAGAGGAATTCCATTCACAGATGGTCGATATGTAGTGGTTGCAGGACCTTTTCATTATGACCTATTCAAGCAAGACCGATACCTTTTGAGTGAGTGCCAGTTAAGCTTGGAATTACACCGGAACAGTGACGACATACTACTCCAGTCAGCATCCAGTGGTTATAAGATTGTTGTGGACGATATCCGATTGTGTGTACGGAAAGTCAAGCCTCAAGACTCACTTACCATGGCAATTGAGGGTGTACTAAGAGATCACGAGACAGCAAAGTATCCTATCAGAAAGACTAAACTGGTCACCAGGCTTATCGCACCTGGAGTACAAACAGTAGTGGAAAACTCAATATTCACTGGTCAACTTCCTAGAAGGGTCCTAGTGGCAATGGTTAAATCAGAGGCATTCAATGGTAGTCAGAAGCATAATTCCCTTGAATTCCAGCACTGTAATGGCAGTGAGATTGCCCTCAAGTATGGTAATGAGTTTGTACCAAAACAACCAATGAAGATAGCATGGGACAAGTTCCAGTACACAATGCCTTTCATTTACCTCTACGAAGGCTATGATATGGCAGGATCTACAAACGGTGCAGACATTTCCTACAAAGACTTTGGTAAAGGATACACTATATTTGCCTTTGACCTAATTTCCGACAATGTGGATACTGGAGCTATGCAGTTAATTAGGGAAGGAGACGTATCATTGAGAATGCAGCTAGAGAAGACCCTCCCTTCAGCAACTTATCTTCAAGGTGTCGAAATCATTATATACGGCGAATTTGATAATCTCATATCTATAGACTACAATCGGACTCCATCCTTTGACTATGCACTATGAACACCCAGTAAATCTACCAAACTCCAATAAAGGATTGTCGAATTCCCCTCCTTGGAGTATTTGCGTGTGATGAACTACCGCCATACCGCCGTGGATGTCTAGTTACTAACACTGATGAGGCCAATCAGCCTGGAGAACACTGGGTTGCAATGTGGTTAGATAATAATGGGGTAGAATATTTTGACAGCTACGGACTACCACCTCTACTCTTCACTGACTTCATTGGGAATAGGCAATTACAGTATAACGACATTCAGCTACAAAACTTCACTACTGATGTATGTGTGGAGTACTGTATCTACTTCCTTCATCACCGAGCAAGAGGAAGATTATTGGAATCTATTGTCAACTATCTCAGGAAACGCAGCGATACTAACACTAACATTGTCAAGACCTATGTTGATAGACTACGAGTAAGACTATCTCCAACTCCAAGATGTCAGAAATCCCATAAAATGTGAAAGTGATAATAAGATTAATTTTCATAACATAAAGAACCATGCTGCTACTACTCCTAGTGACTCTTTTTACCGTAGTGTCTTCAATTAACATTACGGAGACAGAACACGGTATTGAACTATCCCACAACAGTGTTACTACACTATTGGCCAGTGATAATCTTTACAATCGCAGATTGCTGTCTACATCTATGGAGAGATACTGAGCTCAGCCGTCGAACGAATACATGTCCGTATGTTGAATGGGACCAATGTTGGGAGTATTGATAGCAGATGATAGCAGAAGACGTCTACACAGTCCATTCATGACAAGATGACCGACTTCAAAATAGACAACACTAGTGACCTCAGCTATTTACGTGGTGCACTCAGGGAATATTATCAGTAAACGTATGTATGTTGTTGTATAATGTATGTTCAATACATTTCGTATGCAGTGTTTTGCAAAATCAATGGTTTGTAAAAATCAATGTTTCGCAAAATCTAAATTTATAAAAGTAGCCTTTGTAATATCAGTATTTCAGTATTTTGTAACATTCGCTTATTGTCAGCTATTAGTACTTTGCTTATAGTGCTAACTTTATGTACTGCTAACTTTATGAGTTAATGGTACATAAAGATAGCACTATAATCAAAGTACTTTATGAGTTAATGGTAAATGTAAGCAAATTTGCTTTTTGTTTGTTGCTTCGTGAAATTCAACTTTCTGTGTTGCATTTCCTTACGCTTGTTCTGACCTAACCTAACTTTTGCCTATTAGTTAACTGACCGTACTCCTTAAAGTCTTGTAAGCCTTCACGCTTTATTTACATGTATTATTTACATACAATTCCGCAATACTGCAATAGCTGTCATTCACACAATAGCACAGATAAGTTTTTGGAAGTTATAACTTGGAAGGAATTTCTTCGTCGTGTGTCTTGCTTAGTAAATATCATCCTGACTGGGTGGGGCAACTGGAAGTCAGTGGTATTGGACTTTCGGCGGTGACTGTTGAGTTGTTGGTACGCCGTGAGTTCGGTCGATGTGACGGATTAGGTGGTATTTTCTGAGGAAATGGGTTTTTCTGAGGAAACGGGATATTCATTGGTCGCATTTATATGATCCTGAATCGCCATGTTGTTCTTTCTTGTGCCGGTTTAGGTTCTTCAACATCGTGAATGTCTGAGAGCACATGGAACAAGTGTGATTATTCGGTCTGAGAATAAGGTACGGTACTCCGTTCGATGCTTCTTCCGAAGGTGTCCATGCAGGTTTCATAGTAATGTGAATTTTTGCTGGCACAGAGGGCATACAGGTTGCTGAGTTTCTGAAATAAAAAATTGGTAACACTAGTCACAGAATTTCTATCAAGACCATTTTTATCAAAACACATCCACTTAATGAGCACTTTTGCATTTAATAGAAAAAAGAAACTTACAACATGAGCATTCTGCCGACATCTTGACTGGATCTCTGGTATATTTCACAACTTACAATTTCAGCCAACAGGTTGGTAGATCAATTGACTTTGCTGCATAAACGATATAGGTTTCATAATGTTGTTGATAATACCTCCCAAAGTTATGAACATTGTTGTGAACATTAAATGAACATAGGAGACTTTATACCAAACTGTGAACGAACAGTTTGAACATGTTACGAACATATTGGCAGATGACTAGACCTTTACTTCTAAACAGATAAATGAAAACTTCTAAATGATCTGAGCCAAAACAAGAGATTTCACTCATCACGTAATATTCTGATCATATCATCACGGGATCCAAATGGTCACTCAAAAATAATTATTCAAAATAACTTCCAAAAGTTGGGATCAAAACAGCTCCCAAAAGTTAGGATCAAAATAGCTCCCAAAAGTTGGGATTCTACTCCGCATCAAGACTTACAACATAGCAGCAGAAATCGTTCCCAAAAGTTGGGATCAAAATAGCTCCCAAAAGTTGGGATTAAAACCACTCCCAAAATTTGGGATCAAAACCACTCCCAAACAGGTCCCAGTTCATCTCTCTATTACTACTGACTAATAAACGAATCAGCCTGCAGCAAGCGTATATATGAAAGCATGTACTTAGCTCAAGGTGGGACCCCCGAAAGTTTCGAGAGCCAGTCTCTAGTTAACGTACCGAGCACGTCTTCTATGCTCAGTACCATACATGTGCTTGGGGGGGAGGGTCTGTGGGGGGGTTTTCACCCTCCCCAGACCAGGAGCTCACCCCCCCCCCACCAGAGGGGTCCCTCACCCCCCCAGAATCCGGTTTTTTCCGGTTTTTTGCCTGTTTTTTGGCCAAAAACCGAAAAAACCCGGCTTTTTCGGCGGCCTTCGGCCGGCGGTTCACCCCCCCCCAAAACTCTCCCTGCTGCACATGTCTGCTCAGTACCGTAAATTAACATGGGGTTTGGTACTTCGGGCTTTGTACCAAACAAATCTTGATGGACTTGAACTGAAATTACCAAAAGGGCTTGGACGTCAAGGGATAAGATAACGCATTTTTTAATAAATGAACGCTAATTTCATTAAAAATTGCAATTTTATCAAAATCTGAACAAGCTGATTTTTAGAATAATCTTATCTGATTTGTTGATGAAACAAATCTAATTTTTAGAAAAATTTCCAAGTTTTGCCCAATTTTCTCGAAACTTTAAAAATTCAACCACAAGGCTCCGATTACGTAGGCCAACAATTTTTTATATTTTTGCCCAAGTTTCATACTTTTATTCTGTTGATATAATCTTGATATCAAGTATGTGAAACAGTAATAGGATATGCTATAGTTATACACAAACATGCGTAAACGAACCTGAGCTGATTCCAACAGCGTTTTGCTGAAATCCACTTATCGCAAGATATTGGCTGGCCCATTTCCTTCCATATTTACAACATTCTTTGGCAGAAAGATCATCACTATTTCCGTGGCGGCAAGTCACCACTAGGTCCTCACAAGAATATGAGTTGGCTTGTAGCATTTGGCTTACGGTTAGGTTCTTTTTATGCAGGAACTGATCCAACTTTTCACCCAAGACGAACATTCTGGGATCATTTGCAGCTTCAACTGTGTTATAGTAGGAGAAGTAATAGAACCCAGGAAATATCAGTCCCATCAGCTTATTCAGCACAGGTAATTGACCAGGAGAGAACCAATCATCCTCTTTCAAAAACCTTTCCATTTTCTTGAGATCATACCTAGAACAAGTATGACTTCCATTTTGTGTGTCGACATATTTTGCTTTTTCAACGGTTCCCCTTCATTAACTTTGATTTCCTGAGTTTCCTTTTTCTTTTAGTTTTTCTTTTCCTGTTTCTGCTGTTGTTTAATACATCCTTTTGCATACTACGTTTGTGTTCTGTGTTTAATTAAATTCAATGTTACAGCTTTAGTTTTAGTTTTAGCTTTAGTTTTTCTAGAAAGTGATACGTGTTTTTAAAACGCGTCTGAGCCTGGTCATGTTTTTCTATGCCCTCTGAATGAACTTTGTTTAATTAGGTCGATGTTTTGTTTCAGTCTTATTTCAGTTTGCTTGTTTGTTTGTTTATTTAGTGTATTGCGTCTATCAAAAGACGTTGAGTACAGCACTATAACGACATTCCGGTGGATGAGACCTATCAAAAACTTTGAGCTGAAAGTTTGAAAGCCTTGGCGCAGACGGCTTATTTCAAGCCACACCAGCACTATTGCTGCTATAATCCCGGCTGGCTAGTTTTCTGCTAAATCAGCTATTTTTCCTGAAAATAGTTTTCTTGAATGACTCAACAGCAATATTTTGATTTGCCAGCTCCTTTTCGTGGAATGATTTTCTGCATAGTTCCACCTACGTTGGTTCCACGAAATCTCACTGTTGGTGTACTCAAAATCTTTTGATAGACGTACATGACTGTTTGCTTCTATTAAGGGTGGGGTCGCTTTCTCGCCGATTTTTCGACCGTCTCCGATTTTGCTCATTCGCACACATTTTGTAGTCGCACGGGTGCTCAAAACAAGACAAGAGCGTTTTGCGTAGTATTGCGTCTATCGTTCTGTAGAGTCCTTCGAAGGTGACCTCGACATGTGTTAAACATAGGAAAATGAAAAAAATAGATTTAAAAGTTTGTGGAAGAAAACGTTTTCGTGTATAAAAGATACAGCGCTACAACTTTGCACACATGTTTAGAACATGCTATAGTGTGCAAATAACCTTTCTGGTACAGTTCTGTTGCGTAGAATACTTTTACCGACGTTTCTAATTCAAAGTTTTGTGTGTGTGCGTGTGTGCGTGTGTGTGTGTGAGTGTGTGTGTGTGTGTGTGTGTGTGTGTGTGTGTGTGTGTGTGTGTGTGTGTGTGTGTGTGTGTGTGTGTGTGTGTGTGTGTGTGTGTGTGTGTGTGTGTGTGTGTGTGTGTGTGTGTGTGTGTGTGTGTGTGTGTGTGTGTGTGTGTGTGTGTGTGTGTGTGTGTGTGTGTGTGTGTGTGTGTGTGTGTGTGTGTGTGTGTGTGTGTGTGTGTGTGTGTGTGTGTGTGTGTGTGTGTGTGTCAGGTGGTGCTCATGATCACAGTACTACGAAAGAGGCATATAAGTGTATTCCTTCACTAAAAATTATTTTTGAGAGTCTGTTTGTGTGTGTGAGTGTGTTTGTGTGTGCGTATGTGTGAGTGTGTTTGTGTGTGAGTGTGTGTGAGTGTTTGTGTGTGTGAGTGTGGTTGTGTTTGTGACTGTGTGTGTTTGTGTGTGAGTGTGTTTGTGTGTGAGTGTGTTTGTGCGGGTGTGTGTGCTTGTGTGTGTGTTTGTGAGTGTGTGTGTTTGTGTGTGGGTGTGTGTTTGTGTGTGTTTGTGTGTGTGTGTCAGGTGGTGATCATGATCACAGTGCTGCGAAAGAGGCACATAAGTGTATTCCTTCACTAAAAACTATTTTTTGCTAAACTGGTTGTGTCTAGTGCGGAAGCTTTGGGCAGGCTAATGGTTACGGGACGGTATCAGCGAGCCTCTTGAATAGTATTGTTTCAGTAGCTGATTTTAGTTTCAGTTAAAGTTTTAGTTTCAGTCGGAGTTTCAGTTTCACTTCACTTTAAAATGAACGGTTTCCAGCCCCTGCAGCAGTACTAACAGGATCGAAGCTCAAAACCTTCAAAATGTCAAGGTTTAAGGAAAAACTGAAACTAGTTTCAGTCCGAGTTTCAGGTCTTTACCCAAATTAGTTTCCGTTTCAGTCTTAGTCGGCAGCCTAAAAAGTTTCAGTTTCAGTTTCAGTTTCAGTGACCTAAACTAAAACCTGTACAAACTGAAACCTAGCTTCAGTTTCGGTTTCAGTAACCGAAACATCACAACTCTTGGGTTTTCGCCAAAGCTTCGACTAAAAGTCAACATTGTTTCAATTTTAAAGTAAGGATCAACAGCGCATTAACTGCACTTGTACAAGCTGGTTAGTGTTTGTCTCACCGGTTGCGTGGCAAAATCAGTGGAATCAGTAATCATAGCTCATCTCCAGTATGTCAGTCTGACTGTCACCACTGCAACCTGCACCTATCACTTGCCCGTTGAATTGAAGATCAGGTCGGGAATCAGGAGTGATTTAACATCGGTTCTTAAATTTGCAGAACTTTTGATTTTAGCTTTGAAGACTACAAACTTTGGCCAAGCTTTGACACAAATCAAAAATCAAAATTTTGCAAAACCAGTCCCGCAAGGTACCTATACCAACATTGCTAGAGCGTTTTCCGAAGGCGTCTCGTTTGTCGCTGTGATGCTCGGAACGCTTTTCAAAACATATGAAGCTTTATTAGAAAATAAATGATCAAAGAGAACTTGTTACTTTTTACTACGAAGCCTATGTTAAAGAAAGTTTATGAAGAACCCGGGATCTTGGTAGTGATAGCGCCCAAGTAAGTTTAAAAAGTGGTCCTACTCCTGATATCTGCTTTATCTGTTTTGTATTAAATTTTTAGTTTATGTGCATTTTCTTATACGTTAAGCATAGGCTAAGTTTATTTGCATCAAAACATAAAGTCCTGTTTAAAGACCATGCAAGAAATTCAGGTTCCCAAACAGCACCATTTTCCTATTACAAACAGGCACATTAATTTCAGATTCCCAACCAGCACCTGAAAAAAGTTACTAAGCCTAGTGAATCTCAGTCGAACCGTTTCGACCCCTGCCAAAGGGTCTCATCAGATGGCTTAAGGCTGTCGATACAGTTTTTCTTTGTTTTGCCTCTTTTTGTGAACTTTAGCCTCTTTTAGTATTTTTCGTGCGTTTTTGTGGGCTATGCTCATCTTGTGGACTAGGTATCTTTTTCGTGGGCTATTTTAATTTATTATATTGTCTATTAATTAAATAACAATTTTATAATATCCATAAACATAACTGGTAACACCAGCGTCTAACAAATACTTTTTATAATCACAAGGGAATAACCCCTTCTTATTAACATGTACACTATACAAATTATATTTATCACTTCTTATAAGATTCATGGCACAATACATAGTAGACCCTTCAAAAATGGTTGAGACATGGTGTTTGAAATGGACACCCTTTTTAACCACAGACTTTTTAATACCTTTAAGCCGTTTTTCCCCAGTATTATCACACACAATAGCATAAGCCTTAGCACGTATTCCACAGAACGCTTCAACAGGACTATCCATAGTTTCATAATTCATTTTACCTAACACCTTTTTGTTTTTTGCAGAGTGCTAAGGATGATCCTTGGGGTAATCACGAGTATCAAATAAGTCAATGTCTTGTAACATATCATTGTATACATTGTCAGTAGTTATAGCGCGGCGGGAAAACCCCCAAACCGAAATGCGAGAAAAAACCCATCGCCAGTGTGAGTCACCCATATAAGCTAAATCGGACTTTAATAGCCTATCTTGAAGAGCGTCCAAAACTACCCTGGGGGTATATTATTGTAGCCCCCGCTGCTTCTCAGCTAATTTTTTGGGACTTTGAAAACTTTTGAATTTTTGGTCCCAACATGGGGGTCAGATAGGGTCAACTTTGGGGGGTCACCCCGAACTACTGGAAAGACGTAGCTCAAAATGGTTTGAAGTTTTACAGAGGAAATGTCTTCAATTTTCTAGGAATGTATGCCAAGTTGCCCCCGGCCTCATGGTGTGACCTGAGGACGGCCTTGACTCGGCGGGAAAAAACCCATATGCGGGAAAAAACCCATTTTTGATTTTTGTTTTTTATGTGAATTTTCGATCATGACTGACTTCTGTGCACCATTTTTATAAAGTTTAAGCCCTGTACATTTATTACTTGCCCCAAACGGCCATCCAAACAGACCCCCGCAACCTCCATCCATAGTACTCGAACTTACCCCCATTTTGCCCAGTTTTCTCTTCCAGGTCCCACTCCCTATCCCTGAATTGAAGCCTGGTTGCCCCAGGCCCTAAATAGGTTGATTACTGTTCATATTTAGAGTTACGATGGTTTCTATGCCTAAAACTTGCAGTTAATAATCAAGGAAATCTCACTCTTTGGTTGTCTCAGCTCCTTGGTTGCACAGATTGGATTGGTTGTGGTCTATTCAAATTGGCAACTTCTATTCTGTCTCACTTTGTAAGTTAAACACATCAATTTATTGTTATATATAATTGTGTTTTAGTACACGTCAAAGCTAGAACTGCGATCGGAACTCACCTCCTGCCTCGCCATACCTTGGTGATATATATATATATATATATATATATATATATATATATATATATATATATATATATATATATATATATATGCAATGTGTTTCGACTTGAGGCTTATTTTGTGTTGTTTCTGGAAACTGCCGTGAGACTTGACCTGTGGGCAAAATTAATCATTTTTGCCATACCTCTTAATCCGGTAATTTCAGGCAAAGGCTCCAATGGGCAGCGCAACGCCTACAGCGCAATGAGCTACAGCAATACAGCGCAGCGCAACGCTGAGCGCATCGCCTGAAGTCGCCACCTCCCCCACCCTTCCACCTCACCCTTTCCCCTCGCCTCTCCTTTCACCTTCCCTCATCTACATACATATATATAAACAAAACAATATTGATACACATGTTTTTATTTTGTTTTAGGAGAAATGCCTCGCAACTACGTTCCATTCAAAAATCGCGATCCTGCTAAAATCCAGAAAGCGGTCGATGCAGTCAAGGCGAAAAAGATGACTGATCGAGTTGCCGATGACAAGCACGAAGTCGATCGACAAACCATACGGGCCCGTCTGGCGGTCGAGCAATCCAAGCGGCAGCCAAATTGGCAGGAGCGGCCGGCGCGAGGTCTTGTCAGCAGAAGATGAGGAAGACTTGAAAACTGTCATAGTGGAAATGGGCGACCTTGGGTTTCCCCCGACCCGGAAGCAAGTTGCGGCTCTGGTTGCAGAATTTGCAGAAAGAAAGGAGATTCTGAACCCAGGCTACGACTGCTCCTCCCCCACCAAACAGAATCGGCCTAGATTTTGGTCTCCGAAAAAGGATTGGATAACGGACTTCATGAAACGGCATGGCCTATCTGAGAAGAAAAGTCGTGGTCTCCAAGCTTCCCGCTTTAACAACATCCGAAATCCGTTTCTCAGTGAGGATTTCTACGACAAATTGTACTCTATTCAACTGAAACTGGGAATTGAAGATCGCCCCGAATGCCACTGGAACATCGATGAAACCGGATTCCCTTTGGACCCTCAGAACAGCGAAACCGTATCCAAAATTGGGAAGACAGTCA
>JASAND010006544.1:90000-104468 GCA_030248195.1 Trissonchulus latispiculum
TTTAGCTTTTACGACCTTTGAGCTATGTTAAGCCAGCAGTTAAAGGGGTCCATCATGAAAAAGTTTTAGATCACGGATTTCGTTCAGTTTCGCACATATACCAAGCACATGTCGTACATATCAAGTTCAAATTTTGAGTTCTTCGTTCAGTTCTCCCATCAACCCATCAACTGTGTGCAGTTTGAATATGAGCGAGTACGAGAGTTTTGCATACAGTTGAAGCAAATTTTCGAAGTCAGTCAACTTCAAGTTTTTATAAAATGAATAAGTATGTTGAAATGCAAAAATATGCGATTTTGCAATATAGCCTGGTGCAAAATGCCTCTCTGTGAAAATCAGCAATTTTCACAATTTTACAGAAAAAATTTCATTTCTGCGCCAAAAAATCTCTACACTGGCAAAAGATTCCAAGCAACATTGGGTATCGTTTGAAACCTTTATTCATGTACTGTGCCACTGTGGGATTAGAATTTGTGGTTAGAACCTCTAGTTTTTTATAATCTGCAGCTAAATAAATCTTAATGACCCTCATTTTTGGTCACCAAAAGCGACCGAATTTAGCGACTTTCGTAGCGACTAATTTCACAAAATAATTAAAATTTTTTGAAGACCTGATTCAAAATTCTAATTCCACAGTGACACAGTATCTGTTTAGAGTTTTAAAACTACAAATGTTACCCAGTATCTTACATCAGTTTCGAGTTTTTTGGCGCAGAATTATAATCGTCACTTTTGCGATTTCCTATTTCGACACAGCAGACCTCTTGCTTGCTTTTGAATTTTTGTCTTAGTGCCACACCCCAGTTGCTTTCGTGATGAGGAGTAGTGCTATATCAAATTTTGCACTGGGTCCACTGTATGGCACTGAATAATTGCATATCGCAATTACAGGCTAAGGCAAGGCTAAGGTGAATCTTCTCAACAACCGGAGGAGATGACACTTTAATTTTGTATTATTTTTATTTATTTTATTTTAATTGTACACAACCTTTGAGCTAGCTCTTGTGTGGTCAAATCAGTATAAGCCAAAAGCGATTTTGGGGTTAAAAACGACCATTTTTGAGGATTTTGTCAAAATTACTGCCTAATCTTACAGTCAATTTTGAATTATTTATACTCAATCGATTTAGTCCTATAGCTCTGGGTTTATTTTACTGGGGGGGGGGGCGGGGGGCGGGGGGCGCCCCCACTTTTTGGGTTCCCCCCCACTCGAGCACCTCCCTCCCACTCGTTCCCCCCCCCCACTTTTTTGGGCTTCCCCCCCACTCACTATAGGGTGCCCAGAAAATGCCAAGTTTTAAGGATTTTTGGTCAAAATTTTCAAAAATTTTCCGGCTTCGCCG
The DNA here is from genome assembly GCA_030248195.1 of Trissonchulus latispiculum. NCBI lineage: Eukaryota > Metazoa > Nematoda > Enoplea > Enoplida > Ironidae > Trissonchulus > Trissonchulus latispiculum. The sequence goes on from JASAND010006544.1 coordinate 91,344, forward strand.
GAAATTTTTGATGAACAATCGCCTTTTTTGGTGCTAAAACTTGATTTTTGAGCTCTTTTAAGCATAGTTATAGCAGTGTATGTGGAAAACGGGCTATTTATACAGCATTTTTAGCATTTTTGGCTCATTTTACCCCCCCACTTTTCGACCTCCCCCCCCCCCACTCGTGGGGGGGGGGCGCCCCCCCCACTCTCCCCCCCACTTATTTTTGCCTAAAGTAAATCCAGTATAGCTTTACTTCATTTATCTTTACTTTATCTAATTGCACATTTTATTAATTCCTATTAAGCTGGAGTTCGTTGATTTAAGCTAGAGATTTGGCAAAACTGCGATCATTTTATTTTAAACATCAATTCCTCAAAAACTGCCCCGTGGATTCGCGTAAGCTATGGCAGAAGGAAAAGAAAAAGACCTGTTCACCCAAATCTATAAAATTTCCCTAGACCGACATGTCCTTCATATCATGGCACGGAAAAATTTTTTGCTGAAATTTGCTGAAAACTTGCGTATACGTATACGTATATATGCTTTTCTGGGCCGCTCTTTCGAATGGTATATATAGTCAAAACTGGTCTGGCATGCTTCCAGCAAAAATTTCGGCTGAGATTTTTTGCCGCATGGCATTGGGTTTTTCCCATCGCTTTGGTCGAAAATTTCTCTCAGTGCTAGAGAGACGTTTTATGGCTCATTTTGAAGCTCTTCGCAAGGCCTCATGGTAGTTGTTAGATTTTCGATTTGTCGTTTAATAAAAAAGTTACAGCCAAAATTCGAAAATTTGGGGTTTTTTCCCGCCGCGCTATATATACTTATGCATTATGCTTGTAGTTATCCGTATCGTAATTAAACTGCTGGCATTTTTTAGTGGGGGGGGGTGGGGGCCCCCCACTTTTCGATGCCCTCCCCCCACTTTTCGGCAAGCCCCCACCACTTTTTTGGGGGTCGTCCAAAAGTGTCGAAAAATTAAGTTTTTGAGGTCAAATTTTCAAACATTTTCTCAATTTTTAGCTAATTTATGGACTTGTAAGTTCATTTTAAGCTGAAAAACAGCTATTTTTTGCGGTTTTAGCTTAAAAATGCTAACCTTTCGCTAAAAATTTAGGTATATTTATACCTTGGGTTCGCCCCCCCCCCACTTTCAAAACCCTAAAAAATGCCAGAACAGCAGTAGTGTATAACGTGTAGAACTAAACCTGTGTTAATAGTCTAACTAGAACATCAGTTTTGTTAGAAGTACGAAAGACTACATACAAAACATCCTGCCGAAAATTGCTACCCTCCGCCATTTTTTTGACCACAAAAATCGTTTTTGGCTCACACTACCTTAACCACTAGAGATAGCTCAAAAGTTGTAAAAGCAAATGTCTAGCTCTCATCTGGCTAGCCATCGCATCCGCATAAAAGAATTTTATTTATTAGAATTATTTTTTCTGGACGGGTTCCTGCACTTCAAACGTGATACAAAAAGTTTCACTTTCGGGGTATATACGTACAGAAAAACGAAACTTCACCTGCGGAAAATGCCCAGATCGTTCTATCATTAAGTCAAAAAATTCACTTTTCCGAGCGCGATTTGCAACGGAGAAAAACGGACCTAACTTGTCCGGAAGCGAAAATTTCAAAGTTGGAAATTTTGACCAAACCTTTAAGCGACTTGTAGTATATACTCGTCGTGCTAATTCCAACGATACAAAATTTGTCTAGTTTTGTTGAGTATTTAGCTGGCACGGTGCTCGAACGGGTCTCTAAGGGCCGCGCTGAGCCTTTTACACCCATATTATAGCGGAGAGCTCTGTAATATACTGTCACATACATCATTTCACCAAAAATTACCGCAAAACGACTTCTACTTACCCAATGAAATCCGATGATGTAATCCAGCATGCACGCTGTGTGTTCCCATGTTTCATTCAAATCCAGAAATGGCCGGAGGAACTGAGTTCTGGTTTGGGAAAGGGTTGGAATCTTAAAAATCCAACACTTTTCCAGAGTGCAAACCACAGTTTCCTCCAATACGAAAAAATCAGCATTAAAATGCAAATAGCGTTTTTAAATCTTAAAATGCTGATAATAGTAAGTGGTCATGCCGGTCGACCGAAATATACGAATATAAGGCGAATCATAGCTGTTAGCATAGGAGCATCGGAGATTTGGGGTGCGAGAGGGATGCCCCTCCCATAGTTTCACCTTCACCGAATATTTTGGCTGGGGAAGTAGGGGTATATAAATCTTGGAATTTTGGTGGTTGATCGCCGAAATGTAAACGAGGGGTACGTACTGGCTACTGCCCCCAAACTCGGACCTCACAAATTTCCAAAAACAGTCTAACACAAAAATGCCTGTATCTTAGCGCCTTTTTCGTCAAACAGGGCTTGTTTTTTCTTGGTATATATTGTACACAAGCGATTTTAAGGTAAAATTTGAAATTTTTAAAGAAGGACAATTTTTTATTAAAATTTTGCAAACGTTTTGGTTCCAAAAAGCACTGGTGAGGGGGTAGCCGGAGGGAAGTCAAAACTTCTGGGCGGCGGACGCGGAAGTCGGAACGGAAGGGGGGCGGAAATTCTAGGGGGGATGGATTGGATTCTGCTAAATTTTGGGGAATTGATCTACGGGGGGTTGCTTCGCAATCCAAATCTCCGTTACACCTATGATTCACAGCAAATCTCCAATTAATAAAAACTAACAGCATTCAACGGTTTGTTGCTAAAATGCTATGCCATTGCCAATTCAGGTAATTCCTTCTATCACTGATTAAAATTTGAATTAACCTTAGAAAGCCTGGAGTTAGCTAGCTTTACGTTGCATTGACCGGTAATAAACAAATAATAATTTTGAAGTTTATCATTGAAATTATTTGTGTACGGAAATAAACAGGGCCAAATAACTTGGTGGCTCAATCAGTAGCCTTTATGTACAATTTCCTCACAAATTTTCGAGGTATGGATCAATCATGAGAGTGATAAGTGACATTTAGCACTCCCATAATAAAATGCGTTTTACTGATGAATAAAAGGTGACTCAATCCTAAATTTGCTTGGCTCAATCAAAGTACTGCATAACAAGTCTGGCTCAATCGGTTTTGGCGTTGGCTCATTCAGTGGGAGTGCCAGGTGTACACACGTCCAAAAGTCCAGTATATGCATGCATTATACTAAGTATTTGCAATTCCGACGCCACGGTAAGTGTTGACGCGGTGCAGCTCTAATAATGATCTGCTTTGGATTTCAAAGTGACAAAGCAGATGACTATTACGGATGCAACCAGAGTCAGTAATAAGTTCGTCCAAAGTCCAAGTCCACCCAAAGCCCTGCGTTCCACTTCCACTATTATTCTGAAATACATTGGGTAATGATGCTGGAATAAGGAAACAGTTATATATGTGTATGTTCGAACTTACCACACCTGGTCTAGGGGGTTCGAACTTACCACACCTGCTCTAAATACTCTTAGCATTGTTTATTTTTACGTATATATATATATATACACTGGCATTTTGTTAGGGTTTTGAGAGTGGGGGGGGGCGAGCCAAAGATATAAATATACCTAAATTTTTGTCGAAAAATTTGCATTCTTAAAGTGAAAACGCAAAAAATCGCTGTTTTTAAGCTTAAAATGAGATTATAAGTCCATAAATTAGCTAAAAATTGAGAAAATTGTTGAAAATTTGACCTCAAAAACCTAATTTTTTGACACTTTTGGGCGACCCCCAAAAAAGTGGGTGGGGGCTTGCCGAAAAGTGGGGGGGCTACAAAAAGTGGAGGGGGAACCGAAAAGTGGGGGCCCAAACCACTAAAAAATGCCTAGTGCTAATAACCCACTTGTCCCCATGACTCGTCAAAACCAACTATATTGTTCATTTCTTCAACCTGAAACAGTATCTTACGCTTGGTCTAAAATTGATAAAGGTACATCGCGTCCTGAAATTTACTCAAAGTCCCTGGATGAAACCTATATCTTGTTCAACACGGATAAGAGAACGTTTGCTAAGTCCGAATTTGAGAAGGATATGTACAAATTACTCAACAATGCTGCCTTCGGGAAACTATGGAAAACGTCCGCGCTTACCAGTGCATTAAGCTTGTTACTGACTATAGAACACATGACAAACTTGTATCTAATCCGTAATATAATAAATCTACTATATTCTCTAATGACTTGGTTGCTGTATCTATGAAACGAGTTACTGTGAACTTTGTAAACCGATAGATGTTGGCTTTACTGTATTGGACTTGTCTAAGTATTTAATGTATGACTTTCATTACAATTACATTATACCGAAATATGGTAAAAATGTACAGTTGTTATTTGCAGACACAGATAGCTTATGTTATCATGTAACTACTGACAATGTATATAATGTAATAATATATAATAATGTATAATGTATATGTTACAAGATATTGACTTATTTGATACTAGGGATTACCCCAAGGATCATCCTTTGCACTCTGCAAAAAATAAAAAGGTGTTAGGTAAAATGAAGGATGAAACTATGGATAGTCCTGTTGAAGCGTTCTGTGGAATACGTGCTAAGGCTTATGCTATTGTGTGTGATAATACTGAGAAAAACGGCTTAAAGGTATTAAAAAGTCTGTGGTTAAAAAGGGTGTCCATTTCAAACACTATGTTTCAACCATTTTTGAAGGGTCTACTGTATTGTGCTATGAATTTTATAAGAAATGATAAACATAATTTGTATAGTGTACATGTTAATAAGAAGGGGTTATCCCCTTTTGATGATAAAAGGTATTTGTTGGACGATGGTATTACCAGTTATGCTTATGGACATTATAAAATTGTTATTTAATTAATAGACACTATAATAAATTAAAAATAGTCCACGAAAAAGATACCTAGCCCACGAAACGATGAGCATAGCCCGCACGAAAAATACTAAAAGAGGTTAAAGTTCCCAAAAAGAGGCAAAACAAAGAAAACACCGTAACGCCGGCCTTAAGCCGTCTGATGAGACCCTTTGGCAGCGGTCGAAGCGGTTCACTAGGCTTAGTAACTTTTTTCAGGTGTTGGTTGGGAACCTGAAATTAAGGTGCCTGTCTGTAATAGGAAAGGGTTAGGTGTCACTGGCTTTTGAACTGGAGATGGCACCATTTTTGCTGTAGAACCCCTGTTTTGTACCTACTATTACATAGACGTGATATGCCCGGCTGCCGCCCAACCCCAATGCTTCTTCCACATACAACAGGTATTACATCTGCCTCAACGATGCTGATGCATGCTAGCGGCTACGCCGATGCTCATTAATACTGCTGCATCGATCAATTAAACACAGATAAATTATTAGTAATAATTGTTACGCAAGGGACCCCAGTTTTGATAGCACGATCTTTCTGCGGCCACCTAATTTTCACCCTGAAAAAGGGAGGTGGTTAAATTGTATGTAAGCAACTAAACTGTAAGCTCACGCAAATCCAATTGTTTCAAGTTAACAGAAACCTACTTATGCTTTCGGTATAAATATGTATAAACTTTAAATTATCATAAGAAGAAGTTCAGACCTACCGTATTGTTGAGCATTCCACAACCTCGATAACAATTACAGCGTGTGTTGGCAAGCAACTAACTATTACGCAGTCATCATAGTTTACATAGTCCAATCAAGAGCACATATTTAATGGAATGACAAACGTCATACTATATGTATCATGCTCTAAAACTAACCTATGCGCGCTGTAAGCTGATCACCTAAAAAATCGACACTTCACTTCTCATTCCACTATGTCTACAAAGACCAAACGGGCTCTTGCATTCATAAGGCATTGGATTATAGACTCGTCTGTTATTGGGCAGGGGGCCGAGGATCAGACGATGGTGTGAATAGGACGGTTTCAGCTTACGGCGGTTGACAGGCTCCTATGTACTAATAGTCTTTTTGCCATTTACTGTAACCATACGTGTGCTTGGAGGGGGGGTTGGGGGGGTTTCACTCCCCCCAGACCTGAGCTCACCCCCCGGAGGGGTCCCTCACCCCCCCCCCCGAATCCAGATTTTTCCGGTAAAAAAAATGAAAAATCCGGTTTTTCGGCTGCCTACCGCAGCCCTTCACTCCCCCCCCCAAAAATTCCCTCCAGCACATGTCTGACTGTAACCCAAACTACTTGTTTGTAGGCAAACTTGCCTATAAATTTTTAAACATGTCCCCAACGTCTGCTATATTACCTGGCATTTGATGATAGAAACAAAGCAGGCAAAGGATGCAGATGTGGCAAAGGTCGAGTCGATCTAAGTGTCATCAGCTCTTCATTTTTGTATGGTTGACCGATTCCTGCGTTTGATGCTATAGCGAATCCCAGCGCTATGCTGAAAGCGCCAAACCAAAATATTCTAAGGCATACACTATTTGATCCCAGTACTTCTTGAATCCCATGTATAACCGTCCGTTCCTCCAGAAGTCGCACTAGAGACATGGCGCCTGTAAAAACGGAACACAATCTGCTATAGCAATAGTAAATGTTCATGTGTTTGGCTTCCGATCAAGTCAGAAGTTGTATGAATTATAACAGTCACGAGTCACGTATATATGAGGACTTGAAGAGTAGGAAAGTAACTGGCTAAATTCGTGAAATAAATGTCATTGTGGATGATCTGAAGGAAGCTTTTCGCTCTGCCTTTGTTTCGAACGCTTGCAGATAGTTTTCGAAACGTGCAGAACCGGAACCACTAGGATTTCAGGAACCGAAACAGGAACCGGAACCAGTAGCATATGGAACAGGACCACTTCTAATGCAATTTGTATCTGAACATTTGGAAAATGTTGCTGAAAATTCAGTTTTCAACCTAAGATTTAGTGAAATTCCTGTAGCTTGTAGGTACACAGTCACAGTACAACTTGAATGAAATATTTTCCCAACTTTTGATGAACATTTAACTCATTTAATCCGTCTGGATTTTGGATGGCAGTCCGAGAAGCAATTTATTTCGATTTATTTCGATTTACAGGCGCACCAAAAACGGGAGAACTTATTATGTTTCACCCCCCTTCGTAATTTTATACTCCGATTCCCTTCAACCTTTGGATATGTCGAATTGTTATCATTATGAGTTATTTTGCATAGTCAATGTCTGCAAACATTAATCAAACATAGAGTAAGCGAAAATAATTTAAAAATTCTAGTTTTTGGCAACTTGTGATTTTTCGTGGTTCTTTCTGCATGCTGTCCGCTCACCGATAGCTGTGTGGTTCGAGCCCTAAAAACTTTAAATTTATTTTGTTTTTCAATTTTATACCTGAATTGTATCCGGCTTCCATGAATGTTTGAAAAATAACTGGAAAACTAGTAAAATGGGAAAATTCAAGTAAGTATTTTTCGTCGAATATGTAATTTTGGTCAAAATAGTACTTTTCTTATAAATGACTAAAAGCTTTGTTAGAATGACTGGCACCTTAGCAGTGTAAACAAGCGATGTTTCAAGTCATTGTGATTTGCTGTCATAAAGTTTGCCAACCAATTGCGGCAAACTATATTACCAGCGCCTTAAATAATCGAATTAAAAAGAAGAAAAATTTAATTCAGAACATTCGAATCGAAAACATGGGGTTGTAAGAGGTTGCACGAATTTAATATTAAATTATAAACACTATATAATGATAGAGAAAACTTACACACAAAATTTCAAAGGGAGCGCAACCCCAATGTCACGCTAGCATCACTGGCTCCCCCACAAAATTGTATTAGGACTGAACTTAAAAATTTAAATGCGCGCCATTTCTACTTAGCATTTACCTAAGCCTGTGACTGTTCACAAAACCACCTCTAGTCTGTTCCCTACGTTGAGCTTAGCGGTGTTGTGTGTTTTACTTACCTTTTCAACATTAACGGCTACATGTTCTTTCTTCACCAGTGATCCAGTGGGAGCAGGTAATATGGGTCTGTATGTATGTCTACGTATGTGTCTAATATGTCTCTAATCAGTCAGAAATATAAAAGTGACAGGTTAGGTAGTTAATTAATTAATCTTAGTTAATTTGTTTGTATGAAATGATTAGTTGAATGACTGACTCTTGCAAATCGCTGTTGACATGCAGGAAAGATGAGCACACTGTTTCATCGGTCTGGGCCTGGCCGAATAAAAATGACATCTAAAACAATTCATTCTGAATCAATAATTTCTCGTTAAGCAATATACTCATAATAATAAATAAATATACTATAGTCAATAAATATATAGTTTAAGGTGCTGGTATCCTCTTGTGCAGTGCTTTCGTGGCGATTTTGTGGTGATTTTTGCAACGCGATAACTTTCGCAATTTTGGGAGTTAGAAAGAGCCTTATACATCGTTTTAAAGCTTATAATCTGTACATTCATATGAGCAGAGCTGACGAAACTAGCAAAATTAGCTAAAAATAGCAAAAATTTTCTCACGTACTAACATCTGACAGGCGGAATATAGACCAAAAATTTTTTAACATCGATTTCTCAAAACTGTAGAATCGGCCAAAATTTCTTCTTGTGCCATGATATGAAGGACATGTGGGCCGAGGGACTTATTTTTGGATTTGACTCAACAACTCCAGAAAATCCGGAATATGTGCGATGATATGAAATTTTGCAACTTTGTAGTCAGCTTTCTCGCAATTGCAGACGCTTTAGCTCAAGTCGAGAAAAATGTCCCTCCGCAATAGTGCTAGTTTTCATTCTGCCAAAAATCACGCGAATCCATTGGGTAGGGTTTGAGAAATCGATGTTCAAAACAAAATAATCGCAGTTTTGCTAAAATGGTTTTTCGGCGAATTCTGTAGGTTAAAGCAACGAACTCCAGCGAAAAGGTATTGATAACATGTACAATTGGACGATGTATCGATTGAGTATAAAGAACTCAAAATTGTCTGTAAGATTTGGCAGTAATTTTGAAAAAAACTGATTCCTTCGACAATGGCCGTTTTTTGACCCCAAAAATCGTTTTTGGCTTATACTGCCTTAACCACAAGAGATAGCTCAAAGGTTGTAAAAGCAAAAATGTTCATTTTGGTGCCCTCTTTTCAGCCACAACAACCAATCCGGTGTAGCGACTACGTATTAAGAGAATAATGGCAAAAACCAAAACTCTCTTATCTTAACGCCTAAAAATCCGGGACTAGTCCCAGAATGTTAAAGAGCACGAAAATAATGTATTTGGAAAGTTTCACCCACTTTCATAAAGAATTGAAGCTTGTAGGGTCGAATTTACACAAAGCGATACCAGCACCTTAAAAGTAAGAAGAAATATATACGTATATGAAGCTTGCCCTCTTTGTAAATACAAATGTAAATACAAATCAACCATGTTGCAGAAGTTACATTTTCTGGTGACGGTTTTGCGTTAATGTCACTGTTTCGTTGTGTGTGAGCGTTGTGTTCTAATGGACATCGTTGTTTACTTGCTTAAATAGAAGGTTTGCAACTTACAACTTTGGTGTATTATAAAATAATACCCAAGAAGAGAGTTGTTTGAAACTAGGTAACTACCTATATTAGTACGACATAGTTAAACAAACACCAAAATTTAGAAAAGTAAAGCAAGAATGCAGTTAACGGTAACTTTTATCTGGACGAGCGTCGCCAAAATATTCATTTAATTTAATTAATAAATCTTTAAGCTTTTAGAATTTTGAGGGTCGAATCTATGTCAAGCTTGTAACTGGCCTAGCTGGGTCGGGTCACAATATATGCTAAGGCCCTCCCGAGCATGAATTTGGAGCAGCGGGCGAGACCGAAAGAATCCTATGTACTTTCCTTAGTATGCTCAACTATGCCAAATTGTTGCTATCTTCTAGTTAGGGATCGACCGGATATCCGGATCCGGCAGAAAATCCATCCGTATCATTTTACAGTTAACGAACCAAAGGAAATTTATTACTGAAACTGAAATATAAATGGCTGGAGTGCCCTAAATTAATTTCTAGAAGCGATCATTCGTGCTAAGAGTATGAGTTTTACTGGGGCTACCGCCGCCAGGCTCCATTGTGTCTTGATATTCAACTGGACCCGAATCAGTAGACTTTAATATTTTCTTAACTATTTTAATGCATTTCATGCTAAATAAATTTCTATTTTCCATACTTATACAGTTTTATAAATTAGAGTTAAAATGAAAGGTTTCGTAGTGAGCCACTTCGCCACACTTTAATTGCTTTTGTAAATGCAAGAAGGAATTCCGTTTATGCGTAAATGTTGCACATTAAAGAAATAAGGGGGCATGACTAAGGTATTATATGAAGCGTCGATTTTACTAAAGTCAATTACGTTTTGTATTTCTTAAAACTTAAACGGAAACTACATGAACTGTCAAAAGTGTTGTATTAATTTAAAAAAATTAGTTTTAATTTAAAAGAATGTAGTTTTCCTCAAAGAATTATCACAACTGAAACAAAAATGCAAACTTTGTAGTTAAATCAAGAATTCATAATTTTAATTAAAATTTCAAAAAGTTCAGTGTTATTTTATATTTTCAGTAGTTAGCGCGCTTATCAGCTTATTTAACAAACTAAATTATAACATATATTTAAACACAACAATAATTTCAATTTTCTATTTTCAATAGCTTGCTTCCTTTTGAATATGCCTACACTAACTCTTTCCTTCTGTTTAAGGCTGAGGTCAAGTACCCAGGAAGAACAAAAATGCAGCGAAGTGTCTCACAATCGATTGGTTTCTATGAGTAGTTATTTTAAGACATCTATAGACAGAAATTTAACAAGGTATGCAATTTTCAGACTTCTTGACGTGTTGGGATACCCAAATTTTGACTTATCGCTATCGTTATCGTTATATCAGGCCTTACCGCCTGTCTGCCAATGGTTACTCGTCGGAGTCGGCACCCTATGGCTATGACTACGGCTTGGATCTGACCATATGGCTTTTGTTTCTGTTCTTTTCTTCCATGGCTAGTACAAATAATGAAAATGCCTCGGGGGGCACTGTAGCGGGCATGGAGAATATATGCCCCACTGGTGGACCTACGGTATCGGACTTGGACCTGCACACGAACGCCGACTCCGACAACCCTAATCTTTCAACTGATCTGGCACATATCGATACTGAAGATTGCATGCCAGATAAACTGGACAGTTTAGCAGTTAGTACTGGTAGGATGTGCAATAAGAAAAGCTGTAAATGCTGCCAACTTTATATGGATGGATCACAGTTTAATAGCTACTATAATAATATTAACTTTAATGGATGTACACCAGCTACGGTTATGCCAGCTACTTGCAAGAGTCATAACTTAGTTTCCGTGATCACGTGTGATGATTGTGGCATGCAATATGTTGGAGTGAATGGAAGACAATTGTCTAAACGTATGTATGAACATAAGCGAAGTATTAGTAAATATGCCACTGCTACTTGCCGTGATTTTCCGCACACTTTAATACAGGCAATTGCAAAACATTTCACGTACAAGTGATTGAAGTGTTACCAGAAACAGGTGACAAAATTCTGGACAGAAAAATTAGAAATCACAGAGAAGCTTTTTGGATTAGACGTTTGAAAACCAAGTAGCCGTATTGTTTAAATAAACTATTACTAGGTGAGAACACTAAAGTTTCTGTTTTATATAATGTATTGGTAAAAAATAATATTAATACTACCGGCTCTAATAACAAACGCAGAACAAATAGAAATTGAAAAAATCTAAGCTCTTTACTAATGATGAAATTAAAATTTTGTTAACTGGTAATAAACGACAAATATATAAGGTTCTCAAGCAGACAAATGTAAGACAGATTAAAAAGATACTAGAAGTATTCGAACGTGATAATTTCAACCCTAACTATGACTTCATCAAAGATGTAATTAACTGTCGTTTGGAGGATAAAACTATTTTTCGTAAATCCAAAAGAGAATTAATGATTATGAATTTCAACAACAAACTAACAGATAAGATAAATTTTCAATCCCTATTCGATAAATGTAAGCAATATTGGCCTTACTTAAACAGTAAAACGCAAGCACACAGTCCATCTGTTTATTTTAAATATAAAAACCCATTGCTAACGAAATATTTAATTATAACGATACTAAACTCCCTGGATTGTGATGCATGGTTGAAATCTCATTTCGAGAATGGTTTTTCATGCAATTGCAATCAATCTCTATTTAAGGACAATATTCACAACCATATAGTTACCGGTAAATATAATGTATTGGAAAATAATACGTTAGAATCCTTATTCAGCAAAGGTCCTAAGTAAAAAATTCCACAAAAGCTTTGCAAACAACAAACCGTCAAGGGCACTTATGAAGGAATGAATAAATATGCTGAAAAAATGATCAGGAAGTATCATTGGGATAATCAAAGTTGCATATATTGGGTAATAAGGTAAAAGAGAAATGTCGTCTTTCATAAATAATGTTAATATTTACAATAGCTCATATCAAACATACGATTTACATAAATTTATTAAGCAGTTATGGAAAAATTTGTGCTTACTCCTGTAGATAAGTCATCACAAAATATAGCTATTACTTGTAAAGAATTTCACATTTTCAGTGTTTAAAGGGAACTAGGAATAATAAATACCACAAACAAGAACACTAATCGTGAAATTTCTTTCGGTTTTGTTTTTAGAAATGGAGAAGACGGGGAACTTAGATATTACTACCCATCTGGAAACAGCCGGTATTTCGACGAACCAATTCACATTTCGAATGAAGGAGATCTAGGAAAAGTTTACTACGAGTTGGACAAAGGGGGCATCCCAGAATGGATTAGACAGCAGCGCCCCAACACGAAGTGGACAGTCCTAGACAAATGTCTGCTTCTACATTATAACAAGTTGATTTCGTACGTAGTGGGCGAAGCTAGATATCTTCCTGACTACGTGACAAACAATAGGGGGTTAAATGCTCTTGTAAAACATAATCATACTGGAAGATCATATCTGGACGAAAAATGTTTCTTTAGATGAGCAATACGTCTAGAAGATTTGGATGAACAGGAGGAAAAGTTTGATGTTGGTATTACGGTTTACGAACTAGGACCTACTGTTGAGAAAGCCGGGGAAGAACCGGAAGATCTGAATGAACTTGTAATTCAAAACCATGAAAGAGACTATACTACGACCAAAAAATGTGTGTACAAACTTCGACCGTTTATAGCAGATTAACCTTTGGAGTGAACCCCAA